>JABASC010001118.1:0-26951 GCA_019776185.1 Plutomurus gul | reverse complement strand
TATTTACCGGTATTGAAATGCCTCAATACCGCAAATACCGAATACCGGTATTCAAAATACGCCACGGTATTGGAAGCACTATTTGTGACCTGTTTCTATGCATAGTGAGTTTAGCTGATTCGGTGGGGGGGGGGGTACTTTTTTCCCCGGTTTTTAATTTACACCCGGGCAGATTGACTTTTTTCGGGGTTTGGGGAAAACACCTATTTTTGTATGGGTATTGTGCAATGTTCCTTAACAACCAGTACAGGTTAGGTGCGTCTCAGTATTTTTGTTTCAAAAAGTGAAGCTTTGTTTCCCTGGTTCAAACTTTATTTAATTTACTCCCATTCAAATCATAATATTTGCATCTAACAATATAAGGCATCTAAGTTCTGATTGAAATGTGCGACCGTCAAGGTGCCTACCAAATTCGGGTGTTTAGCGCGAGCGCTAATATGATTGTAGTCTTTTGTCGCTACAGTCTTAGTCTTGTAGTTAGTGTCGCTGCCGGTACACTCCGCACACGACGACATTAGAGAACATTCATTAATGACGTCACAAAAAAATCTCGATTTTTCGACCCCCCCTCTAATCATCATCATCATACCCCTTTAACATGCCCACGTGACAAATTCCAGATCCCCCCGTCAACTGATGAGATCATTAATGTAATTGGAAGTCGTAGAGGTGGTTCGCAGTTGCAGGCATAGATGCACGCCAACCGGTTGGATCGAAACTCCAACCGCCCGGTGGTTGGATTTTGTTTGGTCGGTTGGTGGTTGGAAGTTGGTGGTTGGAAGTTGGCCGGTTGTCGATTGGATTGAAAGTCGCCGGTTGGCGGTTGGATGATCAAGTGGGCATCTATGCTTGCAGGTACATATTTACGTACTGCCATACCGACTTACCGTGACCCCAGTCGTACGGATGGACCCCTTGACGATTTTGCGTTTTTCTAAGACGTGGACCCCGCCTGGGAAGAAGGGTGGTAATTTGGTATGCGTACTGCAATTGAACAACTTATACAGGGTGGACAGAGACAAACATAGAACTTTTGAAATTGAATAACTGAGGAACGGTTAACTTTATTCAGACGAGGTCAACGGAATATGAAAGAGCATTAAATTCTGAGTTGCCTAACATTGCCCCAAACAAACACTAAAAATGAGGGTGAACGACCAAACTAAGAAGAATTACAAAATAACACCTTACCTATTCTTATTTATGCGGTGCTAGCCGCAGGCCAATAAGTGCCAATAAAATTGTTGTCCGTGGGCGGTGCTATAATATAGCTAGTGGTATAGTGTGTTCAAATACAAATGGTGGTGGTGGCAATGTCTATGCGCGCGGATACTGCAAAATCATTACAGTCGGTTGCGACCGACTTTCTGTGTTCCGCACGTTGAATTTGCCTTATTTGAGTGACCCATTAGTTAGGACTATTAAATCGTAGGCGGTAACTAAAGATATCTCTCGAATCAATTATGATTTAGGTGGTAAGGCGCGTTGATACCACATACCATTTACCACCAATTTCCGAATTTAGGGGTAGCGCTTTTTATACGCTACAAGATGCGATTAATGCGATACGTAACTGATGGCAATGTGTCAACCGACGATTTACGAAAAACGAAATGTGATTACTAGTTAGACAATTGGCTCGATATATATAAATGCTCCCTATGCTTGTTACTATTGGAATTCTAATGTGACGAAATCAATACACATCCCCAGATATTTTGTTTATTTAAAAAAAATTTTTTTGGTTTTGAAAGTTGCACGTTGCACTTCTTCTGAGTCCTTCATTTATTTTGCTCAGTGTGTTGTGTGTATTTATAACCATATAGTTTCTAGAATTCACTTATTTGTTACTGTCGGTTCGGTGTGGAAAGTATTGGTGCTAAAGATACATTAAAATGATTTAGTAACTAAATTTTAGTTGCATCAGTTCCTACAAATAATAACCACGCGAGAAATCGTGAAGAGTTTAATGGATCAGATAGAATTTCAATTATCAAACAAGCGAAGGGAGGGGTTCAATAATAACAGTTTATACTACAACGATGAAGTCAACCTCTCTAAGTGTTAAGTGCAGTTGTGATAGGTATTTAGAGTCAGTCTTCAGTGGTGGCAGTTAGGCAGTCGCCCATTAATGCACGTGCCACTATTGGTCTTATCAATTTAACTAATTTTGAATGTGTGAGATGTCTAAATCTAAAATGAAGGGTAAAAAAAGTAGTAAGGATGTTTTAGATTTAGATCCAGAAGAAGAAAGGAATGAAACTGAATTGACAGAAAAAGCGTTGAGGGTGGAACTGAGACGAAAAACATTTGAACATTATGTATTTGAATTGCGACATAAGGGTTTATATACGTTGGCAGGTGAGATAGATCGTTGCCTGAAGAAAGTGTCCGAGGGGGTGGAGACATTTGAAGACATTTGGCAAAAAGTTCACAATGCGACGAACACAAATCAAAAAGAGAAGTACGAGACTGATCTCAAAAAGGAGATCAAAAAGTTGCAACGACTCCGAGATCAGATCAAGTCATGGATCGCCTCCGGAGAGATTAAAGATAAAAGTACCCTCGTGGACACAAGAAAACTTATTGAAACAGTAAGTAAACTTTAGTTTTTTAGTAAATTAAATTATCCAATAAAATCATCAAATTATATTTACGAATGTAGCAAATGGAGAGGTTTAAAGTGGTGGAACGAGAGACGAAAACGAAGGCGTATTCTAAAGAAGGTCTAGGAGCTGCCCAAAAACTTGATCCAACGACAAGAGAGCGAGAAGATTTAAATAATTGGTTAGTCGCGTCGATAGATCAGATGCAAATACAATTAGATCAATTTGAGTGCGAAATCGAGTCGCTCATGGCCGGCAAGAAAAAGAGACTGGACAAGGATAAACAAGAACGATTAGATGAGTTGAAGACTTACATGGAAAGACACAGGTTTCATATGGGCAAATTAGAAACTCTCATGCGAATGCTGGACAATCTCTCTGTTGACATCAACACGGTACCTATCAAATTTGAGATACGCTTTAATAAGTAGATAGCTGTGTAGTAAGGAGACATTGCCCCGAGCATGGTTGGTTTAGTTTTGAAAATAATTTTGTAATCACTTTTTGGTCATGCGGGTCGTCGAAATTGAGACTGTTTCCTTATTTGCATTCGGACACATTTGACATTTGTAATTGGTATCTTCCTCTACAGACGAAAGCTTATAGTTTGTATTGTTTGGTTTGTGGGTCGAACAGTTGAGGACGAACGATGGACTGTTGCAGCTGAGAAAATTCCTGAGTCAAGTCAAAAAAATCAAAGATGACATAGAATACTATCTGGAGTCAAATCAAGAACCTGAATTTGAAGAGAATGAATTTCTGTATGATGATATTGAAGGATTGGAAGAGGTTTGTTGCAGATTAACTTTCCCCATTATTGTTCAGATTCAAATCTCTACTTGTTTCAACTGATAAGAAAAGCAATATATATATACGGTCGAACCGTAACCGATTTGTTTGTTTCCTTTCTTGCTAATGCATTAGCAAGATATAAAATTAGGGGGAATCCCATTTTTTAAATGACGACTGTTAATTTTACATACAATTACCAACAGACACGGTTCTAAAGTTTTAACTATTGATTTTTTCACTTTCATTTGAAGATTTTGGTGGGTTATTTGTTATTATTTATATTGTTATATGTATGTGATTAGTGTAGTTGAAACTGAGGTGATTGTCAAGTGCTCCGTAACCCGTGAACTTGGCAAGATTGACGAGTTTTAATTTTTATATCTCGCACGTATTTTCATGTACACATACTTACATACGCATTACACAACTTTATAGCCATTGTTAAGAATCTACCCGGATTTGACGTTTTGCACAACTTTATATTGATTCTTCAAAGTTAACCATTCTCTTGGAAGTTTAAGATTTTAGCAGTGTTTGATAGTTTCATGCCTCCTCCCTATTGAAATTGCCCTATTTTTAAGTTATTCCCTAAAGTTAATTTGTACGTGTTTCCTGTTTATAATCATGATCTAACTGTACTAATACGATGTATCTTTGGAACAGTTTGATGATGGGCTTGTACAACAACAAGCGCTAGGAAATTCAGCTCTATTAGCGGGCGGGGAGGGAGAGTTGGTAGGCACACCAACGTCCACTTCCGGGAACAATTCACCTGTATCTCCTATCCATTCCAGTGATAGCAGCAGTGACCCGGAAAAACAAAGAAAATCTTCCGATGATTCCTCCAAAGTAAGTCTATTGAATGCTTAAATCGATATTGTTTTGATAGCGGAACTGCTATAATTTATAAAAACCTCGTTTTAAGGTTGTGAGACCAGTGGCTATGAAAGCAAACCACAGCAGTCCAAGTCCTGGGAGTAAAGGAATGGTAGGGACGCCTCCGAAAGGTGTAGGTACTCCGAATAACTCTTCTCCGAGCTCTGGGTTGAGTAATCATGTCTCATCCCTTTCTTCGCTCTCCTCATCCCCAACCCAGACTCACAACTACCACAATTCTCTCAACAACGTGAAGTCTATATGTAAGATTTTATAAATATTTTGTGTACATTGTAATTACTTTTTATCCATTGTTTTCATTAATTTACCACACGGGTAAAAACAATGTAATACCATAACCGCAATGGTTCACAGAACTGTAAGCGCAGTTATTCAGAATCAGACAATGAGCAAACTTATCAGCAAAAACAGGTTGAATGTAAAGTTAATCTTTCATATACATTATGTATATTTGAATTGTGATTATACCATTTAAAATTCCATTTTTTAGTTTTACCATTTATGCATGCATTTAGTTTTGTGTACTAGCAGTCATTATTTCTACATAATTTTTGTCATAGTGAAAACTGTCGGTTTGGTTGGCATATGCATTGACGATGGCGATATTATGACGGTTACTTTAAGATGATATGTAAACAATGTATCTTCCGCACAAAATTCCTTATTATGCGCAAGCATTTGCATAGGCAGGAGAACTTCACCACTTTGTTGATTTTCGAACGGCTCTTTTTTTACACTAATAACTTGCACTTTTGCGATGTCCGTACATACTTACGAACCTACAAACAAAGGAAACATGTCCTCCGGCAATCCTGCTGCCTACCAACAGTGATTTCCTTTTAGTTCAGTCAACTACTTCGGCTCCAATAATTAAATATTTGTACAAAAAATCACTAATTTTTACGCTGGGATTAAACTTAACAAAATCCTAAATTTAGGACGCTTATTCTGGCAAATTAATAGTCTGATTAAATAAGCTATAAAAACTCATGGTCGTCTCGTAAGGTTCTTTTAGTTGATGTATAAGTCAATGTAAACATAGTAATATAAAAGAATTTTTGACTTGCTAGTGCTTTAAAAAAAGTTTTTCATAGTTCCGTTTTTGATTTATGTGAAACTTGAAAGCGTAATGGAAAGGTAATAGAGATAGTAATAGAAAGGCATATATTTAGTAGTTTTACCCACTGCAAGAGAATTTTATTGTTTTTTCATTTTATGATACAGGTCCATCAGAAAGCACGACAACTTCTGGAGTAGCCACTGC
Source organism: Plutomurus gul (assembly GCA_019776185.1). Lineage (NCBI taxonomy): Eukaryota > Metazoa > Arthropoda > Collembola > Entomobryomorpha > Tomoceridae > Plutomurus > Plutomurus gul. The sequence continues at coordinate 21,392 of JABASC010001118.1, read as the reverse complement.
AAATGGTCTCATCAACAACAATTCTAATGGAAGTGGGAATTCTACGGACGAACAACTCCATCTTAATAGCAGCAGTAGTCTTAGCCCTCATAATCAACAACACCAGCATACGATGTTGAATTCTATAGATCCCACAGCCCCTACGCCACCGGGAACGCCGGTGACTAATACCATGTCTTCGTCGACGTCAACAACGACGACGGCCTCGTTAGCAGCACTGTCAGCGTCGGTAATTAATTCCAACTCCGGTTTGGTGAATGCCGTTATGGAAAATGGACTTGTTTCTCCACCTCCGCCTTTGCCACAAGAGAGTAGTAGTAATTCTTCGACTTCTTCATCTTCTACATTGGTTAGTAGTGATCATCACCTTCACCAACAACAGCAACAGCATCAACTCATGTCACTTTCAGACGTTACGAGTAATTTAATGACAGCAACATCAGTCTCCGAACATCAACAACTTTTAGCCCAAACCCTTGGGGGTTTCGCCACGTCAAATTTGGCCGGTTTCTCAAATAATGTGAATGCGAACGTTTCTAATGTGTCTACGTCCTCATTGTCCTCGTTATCGTCATCAGTTGGTGGTATTGTCAATACTAGTAGTAATAATGTGATTGGTGGACCCTCTGGATTGACTAGTAATAATTCAAGTGGCAGTGTGGGAATTAGTACGGGGCCTATTTCAAGTACCCTCATGAGTACTGCTCCTAACAGTGCAGGCCTTCTTGGCGGTGGTGTTAGTGTGTCCAGTCATAATAATTCCAGCATTTTGTCTCAGCAACAACAATTACAATTACAACAGGCGCCTACGAGTCAACCTGGAAATGTAAGTTTTTTATTCCCATAATCTACGTAATTAATTTATATATTATGAAACACGTATTTTTCGTATTTGTGTAAATGATCTTTCGCCAAATACTGCTTAGCCACACGCTTAGTAATTTTGTGTAAACGTTTTAGGATAGTAAATATTTTATAGTTTCATCTCTAAAATGCATACAATCAGTTAAATATCTCCAATCCGAGTACACTACGCTCCTGCCACTGACTCCAACTGACTAAATGATCATTACAGGGGAAGGTGTTGGTGGGTATTTCAGCACCTTTTTGCGTATCAGTTTATTCATTTCATGTAACAGAAATATCCTTAATCAATACAATCATTCAGAGAATTATTAATTTTTTTAGTCTTTAGTAATTGTGCAACTTTCACTTTGTGATTGTTAGTGAAGATGATTGATACATTTGCAACAAAACCTCCTTCGGGGGGTGTAATTTCTGTTTTAGACACCCGCATCAAAAATCGGGCGGCCAATACCTTGAATTTTGGGCGCCCTTCGGTGCTAATCAGGAGTTTTCGGTGCCCATTGGGATCACTTCCCCGTAATGTCAATAAGCAATTTTTTGTGTGAAATTGACATTCAGTTTAAAAGTCGATGACTGGGGTTACCTTAATCAGGTTTAAAACAATCTTCACTCTCTTCACTAATACAATATGAGTATTAAAAGTGACAGTGAGTAAACATTTAGATGAGATTTACTGGAATTCGAAAACACACTGTTCACTGTGCAAAGTCATACAGTCAATTTAGTTTTGATTTGCGAGTCTGCAAAAGTATAGAACAGCAACAGAGTTACATACTTACCCCCTAATGTGAAAATCATAAAATGACAGAAGCAAGTTTGCAATGGTAATCGAAAACATCGACAAATCACATATCTCGATGCTCTTATAGTGAGCGGTTTTAATGCGCCTTGCTTTAGCCATGACTAGCTAGATTAGAGGAAAAGCTAGTCTTGTTGTGGTAAATAAATGAACTAAATGGATTTATTCATTTATTTCATATCAATTAATTTCTTTTCGCTCATTTTTTATTTCATTTTTCACGATTTCCATTTGATTTTTCCAAATCTTCCATTTCATTTCAAAACATTTTCATTTCATTTTTTTCGGTAAATGAAATGAAATGGTCCTATGTATAGCTCTAATCAGATCGGACAACTATAATAATAAACGTGTTGAAGACAGAGCCTCTGTTAGCGTTATATTTGCGAAGACTTTACCAACATCTCTTCAATTGTTCATCTAATTGTAAGATTGTATTTACGGTTCAGTTGTAAGTTAGTAGTATCTGTTACATCGTTGAATCGATTTTTGTCTAAAGTGTTAAAAATTAATCTCCCAAAAAAGGTTATGGGAACAAAATCATCTCGTGTCCAAGTTATTCTAGCAAATGTTGGTGAAGTAATACAAGATGAGAATTATCGAACGTACATTAACTTTCATTTTAATGCGAATATTCACATTCAATTTGAAGTGTCCTAGTCAATTAAATGATTCGAACATTCGATCTCAATAAAATGCAAAAAGTATTTTCGAAATACACTTAAGATCACGGAGGATCCTGTTAAGCGGGATATCTGGTTATGTGGGACAAATTGGGCGACCTTGGTGTTATTTGATAGCGGTTAAATATGTTTAAGTGGGAACCCATTTATATCCATTAACCGTAACCGATTTTTCGGCTACACAGTATAGCCAGTAAATATTCCATACCCGACCGGTTACGGTTCGATTAAACTCTTTAACCGAAAATCGTAATGGAAACCGTAACCTACCCAGCTCTATGCCTCGATCCCGCAACACTGGTTAACGAGATGCTTTAGTTGTGTGGTAGAGATCTTTTGATTCAAATAACATAGTTTACATGTAATAATAATTGTTGAATGAATCTGTATGATTGGCATTCAAAGTGTCACAACTAATAAATGTTACCTTTGAATTATTCAGAGTCGGGACACAACACCTACGTCAAATATATCGGATTACATCAGACTGCAGCAAGAACAAATGCTGATGAATCGGTTTATGCACCATGAAGGTGAGTCGATGGCTTCTCTCAAGTCCATGGCCCAAGAGGTCGTCGATCGCACTGGTCTCAACCTTAACGATCCTAGTAAGACAATCCGTTATTTTCAACGTTAACGAGCTACTAGAGCTAGCATACCTGGGCTCAACAGTTTTCGTTTTCACTCGTAAACTTGTGTCAATTATTTCTCCGGTCCTTACTTGTCACTTCGGTTTGCTTTTACTTTCACCTATTCTACAATACTCTTACTTTGCTGCCTCACTTCATTAGAATTTGGCTTAGGTTTTGTTAATCTATTAATTGTAGTAGTTTCTTCTCATGTCTAAACAATAATAATTCGAACTCTTTGTAGAAGTTAGTCAATGTTTGTTGTTTCCGTTGTACTGTCACTTTGACATTAAATTGTATAAACTAATTATTCATAACAACACAAATATTCATTATATTTGCTCGCGTAATGTCATTGTTTTGTTCTGTCTATGCCCAGGTATGACGCTTTGCGGTTAACGAGCAATTTTTGTCTTTCGGGTTTGCACTCACGCTTTTTTCGAAAACCATGAAGTATGACTTTAAAGTTTTCTGTAAAACAACTCCCGTGAATTATCTTTGACTCTGTTACATTTCGGTGTTCCGTTTTCAGTTTTCACACTTTCTCTTGATTTCTATGTATCTCCCTATTCTTACGTAATTCTGTAACATGAACCAGAAATCCTCGATGGCGATCCTCACTATTTAGTACAGCAAGTTGTGAACATGTTTGATTTGCTGTTTCTTACTACATGTAAACAAACGTAAATATATGCATAAATATGTAGAATGTAGAGTAGAGGTAGTACAAGCACATGTATAATTATAACCAATTTTTTATGGCTTCTTCGTACAATAATTACTTTGAGCTTACGTTTTGCACACAGTGCATATTCCAGTCACACATTATATTGTTAAAGGGGATAATTCAAAATTATTATTTTGTTACTTAAGATACTTTCCATGCCTATAGTTTCCATACTTTCTGTATTACGGTAGCTCTATTTTGTATTCACAAATGGCATTTAGAGACTTTGCATTTGATTTGAGAGTATTTTCACATACAGCATCAGAAAAACGATTCGCACGGTGCGACGTCCGTAAAATACTAGTGTAAGTAGTGTTGTGAAAACAATAACAAACGACAAATCATAGGCTCTTATTGTGTTATTTATTTGGCTTTTATACAAATAATGCTGGATCAGCATAATCAGCAGTAGTAAATATTACAAGGGTTAAAGCCACAGCTGTGTCTATGGTTTATGGTTAGCTTAGCTATTCGTACATTTAAACAGTATTGAACAAAGGGAATGGTGGACTCTGACTACACTGCAACATCAAGCTTTGTTTTCCATGTACGGTGTTCTGATTCGGATTTCATTTCATTTCATTACAATAACTTTCTACGGGGCACGTAGAAATGATTGCAAAATGTAATTTCTCAGAAAATAGACAATACAACGCCTTTAGATTCATCAACAAAGCAACGCTGAGTTTGTCTCTGATCCGCAAACAGTTTTTGTTGGGGACCGCCTTATATTATTACTATAGCTCTATGGGGACTAGATTAATTTGCATTTTCATTGAATGAAATGAATAGCGGCAGGAATGCATTGAAAATACGAGTAAAATTCCATCCCTATTCGTAAGTATATCTTGTAGTTCTTGGTTAAACTATGCCCGTATTGACAGAAGCCATAAAGTTTTGGTAAAATATAAAGGTGAAAACACTAATGCTTCCTAAAGCATACAAACGATGTTTCTTACCCATTATCTCTTGTTTGTTGATACTATTGTTACTTACTACTAATGTGTTCGTTTTAAATTTTACTCTTTAGAATGTGTTCTTCTGTGGTTTTTCCATTTCCAAATCTATATTCTCAATAATGACTTTTTTTAGTGAAGGCGTTGCCTAAATATATTTTAATTTTTAATTCTATTGCATGTGCACTGTATTTATAACGAGCATTTTATGCAATTAAAAATAGGAAAATAAGTAGTGTGCCACGAACGAGAAAAGAAAATAAGAGACGGCATCGAAGGAGATGTTAAATGTGTGTTTGCTCTTTGCTCGCAGATATGTTGGAGAACAAAACCACGGAAGCGCACATCCCACCACTATTGGGTGTCGCCCCATTGGGTCCAGTTCCCCTTCAAAAAGAACATCAATACCAATTCCAGATGTTAGACTCGTCCCATTACCACATGCCTGTACATGCAGACTCCGAGCGTACGAGACAATTTCTACCAAGAAATCCTTACCCTACACCTCATTACTACCCTCAAGTAAGATTGCCAATTACAGCTAATCTTTGCGATTTGAATTCGCAAATAAACGTAAGAAGGATTATTTTGTTCAGATAGATTTTATTAATGATGTGGACAAATTTAGCGCGAAGGAAGAAGAACTAAGGATGATTTTCTTTTGTGTGTTTCTAGCATCCGCTGACGAATTCGGATACATTGGAATTTTTCCAGAGACTATCGATAGAGACGCTATTTTTCATCTTTTATTACTTGGAGGGAACCAAAGCCCAGTACTTGGCTGCCAAAGTTCTCAAAAAGCAAAGTTGGAGGTTTCATACCAAATATATGATGTGGTTCCAACGACACGAGGAACCCAAAGTTATCAACGAGGAGTACGAGCAAGTAAGAAAGTCACACTATTTGTCAGCACTAACAAAGTGTGTATGGCATGGTGCGTAGAATTTATTAAATTTTTTTTTGTGTTCAAGGGAACCTATATTTACTTTGACATTGAGAAGTGGGGTCAGCGGAAAAAAGACGGGTTCGTGTTCGAATACAGGTACTTAGAAGACAGAGACCTCAGCTAAAATCCTCACTATCCGAGCAAATTCAACTACTAGAGGAAGATGAAGTATATGAGGAGAGAAACAAAAGTTGACTGATCAGGTGGCTTTAGTCGACTATCAATTAAATTACTCGACGTCATCAAAATTATATTATAATTCAGGTGGAGCCACCTGATCTCCGTCAGCACAATAAAATTACTATCTGTAATTATACACTAAGAAATGGAAAAACATCCACCATTAATTACGTAGCAAACATTCAATTCACATAAACCCAGCCACTTGAGAGAAGATGAACACCTCGTACATAAAATTACTTTTTTCAAAAACCAATAATAAATACTATTATCATTTCATTTATGTTTGTGACGATTGGCTGTTTTGATTTTATTTCTTTTTTTCGTCCTTAAAGACGATCTGTACAATTATTTACATTACAAATTACACAGATATGTTCTTGCCTTCTATTCAAATTACCTAGGCTATTGATCATAATGTTTACCTATGTGTGTTTTTATTTTTGAAGACTTCAACACAACTGAACCACGTCATTGTTGTAGGTGAATGGCTAATGTACATGTGTTTTTAGATCTTATTAATGGTGAACAGCACAAAGAAAAACTGCGCTGCATTACATTACAAATTTCATACTTACAAGTAGGTGAAAATCAAACTGTTATCGTCCAAGAACAAAATTTTGAGTTTATAACACAAGAATTTAGTTTGACACAGCTCATCAATTCACATGTGAACATGTCTCGCACTGATGTCAAGCAGTTATACCTAAACTCTTTGTGGGTGGACGCTCAGTTGTATTCGTTGACTCCTAAAACCGAAATTTTGTTCTTGAATGTACTGTTAGTTGAATTTGACTAGACAAACATCTGAGAAGATGGTTTGGATTGAATTTTGCGTAGGCATTCAGTGTTACATTTCTAAATTAACGTTAAGTCGAATTATTAATGTTAGGAAATTGTAGACATAGATATAGTAAAAAATAGAGTTGATGAATTGAATAAGAATTCAAGCCCATTGAGAAAGAACATCCAAAACTATAACGATACGATACCAGATAGACAAATTACACCATATAATGACAATGCAGAGACTACATCTGATTGTGAGTATCGGTAACTTTAAGAATACCTAAGAGGAAGATATGAACCCATAAATGATAATTATGACCGAGCGGTAAACGTTAGCTTTAGAACTGCAGTAAGAGTAACTGAGTCAGTCAATTACAAACAGTATGTACTTAATTATTATTGTAAGTCAATTTTGAATTGAAAAGCGCAATCTCTATATGTACCAATTCCAGAAAATTACCCCCCGAGTTATACAACCTACATACATGTGCGAACGAACAGTTTTGATCAAATCAAATTCCTTAAATTTAAATTACATTTTAGGTCGTGTAGAATATTACTAATTAGGACAGTACTAAGCAGATATACAAAACGAAACATTTCATTACCAAACAAAGCAATGGAAACCAAATTAATCGGAGAAAAGGTTAAGCATAAAGTTGCTGAAAAAAATCTAAAACATTCTGGATTTAAAGACGGTGATTGGGAAATCACAAAAACAATAAAATTTTGACCTAAAGAAGAGCTAAAAGACAGAGAGACTTCTGTTACAGTCTATGAAACATTGACAAATGACACGCATAAACCATCACATTTAGGAATGCTGTATCATCAGTTGTTATTATTTGCACACTGAGCAAAAAATGAAAACATGACAATGAAATGTGAGAAGAACTATCTAGGATTACCTTTTGGGAACAATGTTAACGACATTTAACTTTAGTGTTCATTAGTCAACAACTACGTGAATACAAAAACATTGTTTCTTGAAGAATTTATTCCCGTAGGTAGAATTATTATGGAACACGATACAATAGTTACTTAAAAAACTGAATCAAAGTCAGGTACGACAGTTCAAAGTTTAAGAGTTCGCCCTTGTTGTTAATTGCGTTTCTGAAACTTTTGTAAAAGCATTTAGTATTTATTTTTACGTACGATTAAAGTCTACTGGTAATATGTAGTATAATTATTATGCAACTGTAGCAATTGAGGGTGAAACATAAGGCTAAAATATACACAGAATACACATGGTTTATAGTTGGTTGTTTGTATTGTAATTTCAACAGAGCGTGTACACGTTGCTTCATAATATGATAAATATAAAGTTGTAATATCTAACTGTAAATTAAGGTAAAATTCACCTGAAAATGGTATATTTCTTATCTCCCACACTTTGGTATGAAGTTATTATAGTATTTGTTTTTGAGAAATTTTAAAATACAAATACAAAATGGGAAACATTAAAACATGCACAAAAACAAACGAAAAAATAGTTTTTCTACGTACAACGTAAACTAAACTATAACGGAACAGAAAGCATTACACACGCACGTCCTCTAAGTAGCTACATAATTAATTACACACATTTTAATTCTTTGCTAATAATTCTCGTATATAAAAATATGCGTTTGTTCGTTTCCTTTCCTTTGTTGTCAACCGCCGCTAACTCCATGATGTTTGTGCTACATTCGTACTAATTTTTGTAGACAAATATAATATTTACACAATGTATATTTATGTGTATGGTCTGAATATTCGGTTTTAAACGTTGTGATTGTAATGTAGCTATATAGTATATAGGTACACGCATTAGAGTATATTATGTACTTCGAATGTAATTTTAAGTTCATTAACATTTTTGTGATGTCGACTTGACTGAAAATAGTAGTTTAATTAATGAAGTCGAGAAACGTTAATCACCATCATTCTTACTGGACATGGAAACTCCAATACATTTGTGTACTTGTATTGGAAGGAAGATTTCCATTACATTTTAATATAGATATATTATAAACACCTCTACCAATAGCCCTATCAGATAACGCTTCCGAACTCCTTAACATTCTGTACTTTCGATTTTTAACCGATTCGTATTACATTTTTCAAAATCGTACTTATACTTTCTTGAGACATTCGTAGTTTACGTACGTACTACGTACTCGTATATTACTATGTGCCACCATTATTATTGTGGTGATGATGGTGCAAGAATCCTTGTGGTGTGTGTAACATTGTTTTCCATGAAAATAGCATACTAAAACAAAAACAACTTGAAAATTGTCAAACAACTAACAGCCCATTTCAAGTGAGATGATCCGTGTGATCATTGAAAATTGGCGGATCCCCCTAATGTGCATTTTGAGATACATATTTGAGGAAGTTGGCATTTCTCAATAACATCATTGGTACATAAGCGATAATTGAGATTTGATATTATGTCCAATTACTCGTTAATATTACGCGTATTTATTTGTACGAAAAATCCCTACACAAATCACATATTTTAAATCCCACCGTTCGTTCATCAATTGTACTAAAATTGTTACCACAATCACACATTATTGGACTTATGCGTTGCAGAGAATTGAAATCAAGGCAAACAAGATGCGACTTTAAATTGACGAACGACATTTTTAATGGGAAACTGAATTTAAAAATGTGTAGGTTACTCTATTGATATGATAGACTTGATCTGTCAGTGAGTGCTAAAATAGTGAGGAGATAATTAAGGCATTAGAATTACATTTAAAATCTGAAACTGTTCTGTGACAAAATAATTATAGCAAAAAATCACTATTGTACGTCATACGTGGGAAAATTGTATTTAGAAAAAGTGGTCGTATTAATTCGCAAGTCGTTTAGCGCTTATAACCAATTTTGTTGTCGATTTAAATGTGAAATCTATATTAATGATGGATTCTCAACAATGATAATTCGTACGTGGAGAAATTATAAGCGTGAACACAATAATGATGAAAACACGTGCCGATGGAGAGTGATGGTGTTAGAGTAAAAGGGTGAACGATTTTCGACATGTATAAAATTGCAGTGTAGCTGACGACCAAATGTACAAGAAAATAGGATACCTAACCTATGTATAGTTTGATACAGAGCTCTCATGAAATGTCATTAGAATTCGTCCTGTGTTCTACTTTGTAATTTAATACATGAAGAAAATTTGAATACCAATGCCAATGTCAAAAGGCCAACTCTGTACTCACAATGTATGTCCGATATTTTATTGTAACACACAATTGAATTGAAACTGAAACGATGAAAGGCGAAAAAATACCTATTCTGCGTCGAAAACGGAGGAAACAACAAAGTAGCATCAGAATTGAATTACGCGCGAAAGAATTTACGTCCATTAACAACTTTAACTAATTCCTCGTGCTGTTCTGCAACAACTTAATGAAACTACGAAAGCAGACTATTTCCTTGTGAAATACAGGACAATGATCATGAAATTACTTTCTCGACAAATCGGTTTAATGAAGAAGATCCGTGGTTTGTGAGTTTGTTATTCGATCATTTAAATTCATCAAATTCACGCTCAAGTGTCAAAGAACATAATCCATTTAACAGAAAACTAAGAACAGTTAAAGTCTCTTGATATGAATGGTCATTAACTTTTGCCGTCATAATGCGACTTCGTGGTGTCAATGTGCATTCATTTATTCTTAATGCTGCTATAGAAAGAGAAACGATGCTCATTCATGTCATGTCATTTCGATGAAAACTGTAACAAATGAAATATTACAAACCAAACGTGATGAAGATTTGATGAAGAGTCTACGATTCTTAAGAAATACTTATTACTACTTCAACTTCAGAGAAACTGACCTACACCATATATACTACATATATGCTATAATAATTATAGGGGTGGCGCTATACGAAAGAATGAGAAACAGAGTAAAAAAGTAAACAAAACACAAGTAAAAGGCGATGAGATGATGTCTTTTCAAACTGCTGTACAAAGAAATTGATTAAATAATTATATAAAATTTGTTTAAGTATGAAATCATCGAGATTTAACTTTATTTCTTATTTTGCGTGGTAAAATTACACCTCACAATAACCATAAACAAGAAGGGAATCCTTTGAGAGTATTGAAAATTAAGCATACATGAGAATTATTATGGAATTATTATAAGTAAAGAATTAAGTTGTTCAAGAATACTCATTTATTCGTGTCTATAGATTTCATGTATGTGCGTTGAATCCAGTAATGCGTACTTTGTGATACCACGAATACAAGACAGGCATTTTACATTTCCTATGCACTAAATAAGTAGGGTTTTACGCTGCCCGACCATTGGTTAATTAAAGAGTTATTTGTAAACGGTCAGTAATACAAACGAATTAGGGGACGGGTTTTAAAAACCAGCAATTAAAATAAGAGAAAAATTAGTAAAAAATAAAACAATATGTCTGCATAATCAACTTTGATGTCTGTTCAAAACATAAATTTTCAGTTTTTTTTTGTAAATCGTGAATTTATCAATGCGTTACGTATTGCAAAAGATGGGACTCTAGAATTCTGGATGGAAAATATTTTTCTGAGAAAATTGTTATGTATCTAATTGCACACGTCCCTCTTTATAGTTTAGGGTACGGTTAGGTTCTGGCTGAATTGTTTTTCTAAGCTTTCAATGGTTTGGACCCGACCCGTGTAACAAAACAACTAATTCTTGTCGTGGCTGAATGAATGATGTCCGGTCAATTCGTCGGGGTGCAATAATTGCTGCTGCAGCTGCAGCATTGGCTGTGATGGCAGTATTCCTCTCAACCCCTCAGTATTGCAAAAACTACTCAACTTACTCTTGGGAGCTGCAATATTTTGCTCACTCAAAGCAAGATAGATATATACAGTAGGTATAAGAACTTGTACCAACTCAAAGGTATGATTATTTTTAGGATTTGTAGAAGCAGGCATGTTAACAACCCGAGTACTTCTACACTGCAAATTTAAATTGTTAAATGCCAGGCCAGCTAGCTATCAGCACATCGGAATCGGAATACTTACTGCATTTGCACAACCTTAAAATATCTACTGAAAAAATCTCATGCACCTACTGACTTTTCCTTATATACATACTGACAATTTAGTACTTTTGCCTGCTGAAAATTCATTACTTATAATTTGTTCATTTCACTGACAGAATTTATAGCCACTGACAAGTTCGTGTGTTCTGCTAACGGTTAATTGGTACCCTAATTAACATTAGGTTTATATTTTCTTCCTATGTAAGGCTACTTCCGTAAGCAATTTTTCGAAATCAATCCCTATTGCAAGTTACAACTCACTCACAGATCTTATTCAATGCTCACAGATTAGCATGTTATAGTCAGTGTTTCGTGGTGGCTTCAACCACCCGGTCGATTTGGGTGGTTTTAACCATTTTGACCAGGTCAAAATTGTTCCCTTATTTGGTCGAAATTGGCCAAAATGAAAATCAATAGTTAATATTATGTGTCTGATGTAGCGTTAATGCACGCTGAATGCATGGAATACCTATAAATGCGTCTGTCATTAATTTGCTTTTGCAATATGGCGTCTAGATAAATAGTATATACACATTTATTTAGTAAAACACTACACCAAATATTAGTTTTACAAATTTAATGACAAACTTCGTTTAATTAATTAGCGAAATTTTACTCATTGATATACATATTGGATATATGTATACGAATTCTAAAACGCAAACTTAAACCAGTTAATTAAAGTGTAATTATAATTTTATTGCAAACATGGCACACACAATGAAAAACACCCTCAACAGAATAATATTGATATTGATATGAATTAAAAGTAAAAATCCCTGTCAAATCGTCATACACCAATTATCAAAAATCTTGACTAATAATTATCGAATTAAGTGAACTTTCGTTTTGTTGTGCTTTTGTGATGCAGAAACAATTGTAACCTTAAATTTTGAAACGTTACGAACAATATTAACTTTACATTTGATGTCAGTTAGTCCATCCATGTGATCACTTTGAAATATTGAACGATACCGGCAAAGCAAGTACAAAGTATAGTTACTCCCTACTTTTGAAGCTACAGTAAATATGTATAACAGGAAAGGACAAGCCATTTCATGTTATACTAGTATATTTCGACCATTTCGACCAAAAAAACGGTTAAAACCAGTGGTCGGGCCAAAATTTAAAAAAGCCGGTCAAAACGAAACACTGGTTATAGTTTGTTACTGTTTAGTGGTTTGATGCACCCACGTATATGCTGATACACTTGATATCATTATGTTTAGGGAGACGCATCTCTAAAAATAGTACTTTTGACACAATTCTACGCAATTTCTCTTGGCATTTGGTCTCCTGCACAATTTTCTGGCACCAAAATCAGCAGAATGTGAAACATGGGGTGAAGATACACACTAACACTGAAATTTGCATTTGGCAATTGGGCCCGCGGCCCGCGGAAACGTTATATAATAAGAAGAACAAAACAAGACAAGAATAAACATGATACGATTTACGATTGATGCATTCCTGCATCTGTTCCGTTTGCAAAACGTTGTTATTTGATGATTCTGACTGCACTTGAACCTTGACCCTTGGTAAAAGTGGAATATCAGGAAACTTAACTTTTTGTTAATGTGTGTGCTGTATTGGATTGACGATTTAAAATCCGATCGTGGTGTTTATAAAAATTACATTTACTATTATTTAGATTTCCAAGAAAATAAATACAATAATGTCATCTCGTATTATTGCCCTTATTGATATGGACTGTTTTTACGTCCAAGTTGAAGAGAGGGATAACCCTTCAATAATAGGAAAGCCAGCCGCAGTTGTGCAGTACAAAAAATTCAAAGGTGGAGGGTAAGAAACAGTCGTCAAAGCCGTCAGATTAAATATTTTTGGTCCATTTGACATTTATTTAACTTATTTTTGTTTCTGTTGACTTAGGATAATTGCTGTAAATTACGAAGCAAGAGCGCTGGGTGTAGGAAGACACTTAAGAGGAGACGATGCTAAAGCTATTTGTTCCGAAATAATTCTTGTTCGCGTTCCTGAGACTAGAGGAAAAGCGGATTTAACAAAGTCAGGAGAAGAAAATCTTTTTAATAATTGAAATTCGAAATTAATTGTTAGTTCAAGTTACAGTTATGAGACGAATATCTAATTTTGTTGATGACTGAACCAACTGTTATCCTCAATATACTAATTAATGTGTAAATGAATAGGTATCGGGATGCTGGAAAAGAAGTTATAGATGTGCTATCAGAATTCACTCCGATGGTTGAACGAGCTTCAGTGGATGAAGCATACATAGATCTGACGGATCTAGTTGACGCCAAATTCAATTCAGATTCCCCTGACCTCTTTGCGTCCATTGAACCTCAAAGTGTTATTTCTACTTTAAATATGGACTGTTTGGACGCAAATTATGTTATGGGGTTTGAGTCCACCAAGGCGTGGTTGGACATTATCAGTACTAGCGAAATTGTGTCAATGGATGAGATAAGGCTTGCTCTTGGGGCAGAAATTGTAGGGAAAATGAGGGGAGCTGTATTTGAAAAGACGGGATTTCGATGTTCCGCTGGAATAGCACACAATAAGGTTATGAGCAAATGAATTCATACAATTTTATATAGCTCGTAATTGCGGTACAGCAAACATTGGTTTTCATAATAACATTGTCACAACAGGTTTTAGCAAAATTAGTCTGTGGAATCAACAAACCTAGGAAACAAACTGTTCTTCCGATGCAGTCGGTGAGGCAATTGTGGGAAATTACAAAGATTAAAAAAGTTAGGAACCTTGGAGGAAAACTTGGATCTCATTTAACTGACGTTCTTCAATGTGAAAATATGAGTGACTTGGAGAAGTTCACGGAGAAAGAATTGAGTTCCAATTTTGGATCGAGAACGGCGTAATGCACCATTTTTTGTATCTTTTACTAGGTGTTTGCATTTTGTGTACAGAGTACACAATTGTAATGGTAAATGAATTACCTGTATTATTACGTTCTGTCTTCGCATCAGGTCTTGGTTATATCAATTAGTCCGAGGTTATGACGAAGAACCAGTCAACCCTCGCCAGCTTCCTAAATCCATCGGTTGCAATAAAAACTTTTATGGGCCTGAAGCTCTCAAGACGAAGGACAAGGTAAATATTCTTTAGATCCGATCATTCCAATGATCAACATTGATTCTCGAATATTTAGCAATCACCCACCCTGTGAAACATTAGATTAAAGGAAAAATAGAATATAATCCGTTCATTCAGTTAAGTTGCATTTAATACATCATAAGATGGACTATGTTTTAATTGTTTCTGCAATTTGTCATGAATAGGTTAAATTTTGGCTGAATCAATTAAGCGAGGAAATTGTTGAGAGAATTCACAAAGATTTGGAAACAGTAAGTGGAAATAATGATAGTACTGTCTACGTAGTTCCAATGTTCAAAATGGCTCGAGAATTTCGATTTTTATAGAACAAACGTAAGGCCAAGACCCTTACTTTACATGTGAGTTTCGACGAGAAAAGTTTATCAAGAAGTCTTGGTTTGCCGCAGTACAACTCTGAAAGAATGGCATCCGAAGCGTATACAACGATGGAAAAGCTTTATCAGTCTCTAGGGTAAAATAAAATTAACACTTGGTGTTTTATATACCTCACTGTATTGTGGAATAAATAATTTTGTTATATTTTCAGTGTCCTTCCTGTTACCAGTTTAGGTCTGATCGCATCAAAATTTGAAGATGAATTGGATTGCACAAATTATTCTAAAATTAATAAATATTTCTCTACTGCTCCTTGTGCCCCATTGGACAGCTCATGGGAACCTAAAGTAATTAAACCAAAGAAAAATTTGTTTTTTAAACAATGTACCACAGAGACAAATGAAACAAAGTCCAATCCCAAAGTATCCACTACAGAGTGTCCAAGGGTTTCGTCGACTATTTTAGTTGATGAACCCTCACATAGTAATACAATCCCTAAACCGGGCCCAAGTGAAGCAAGCATAAAAACATTTTTTACTTTTACCAAAACCTCTCCTTTTAAAAGCCCCCTCAAAAATGAATTCGAATTCGCTTCCATCAGCTCACCCAACAAAACAGTAATGGAAACGGTGAGTGAGCGGTGTGAAATTTGTGACAAACTTATACCGTTATGGGAGGTTATAACCCACAAGGATTATCACTTTGCAAAAGACTTACAAAAAGAAATAAATGAATTACCTCCTTCAACAAGTAGTGCTCCTGCTGCTCCAACAGAACTTACAAAAAATACAAGTCCAAAGAAAAGAGTTAGGGGTGGAGGATTTGGTAATTCATCCGGTGCTAAAACTGTGAAGCGAGCAAAAATAAAAAATAGTTCTGTTAAAACAAAAACCCTGGAAGCATATTTTATTTCTAAGTCTTCCAAGTGATAATTATTGTACAATGTAACTTATGTATTCTAATCAGATTTACAATAACTTTAGCTTACTGACCATTTATGTACTTCTCTAATTATGTTTAATATTATATAAAGCAATGAAACATTAATTTTTATTAAAAAATTTGAAATTGCGCAAAATTGTACGGGCAAAATCACTGGATACATAATTCAGGGAGTGCAAGCTAGCTATGCAAAATGGAATAGCTCAATCACAGTGTAATATAATCTGAAATCCATCAAACTGCTAATTAAGGATGAGAAGATTAGGTCGACAAACATGAACAAAAATATGTAACAATCAATTTAGAAATCCTTTGTCATTTCTCTTTATTATTAGTGTTAAGCATTGACAACGTTTATTGAAGCTTGCTTTAAATAATTTTAAGTCTGTAAATAGGTTTCACAAAACAAATAACGCATAAAAATTACAATGCTATTTCTTTATTGAAGTCCAAAGATTATGGAAACACAAGTGATGGTTAAGATGGAAGGAATCAGTTCACTTCCAGCTGCTCTCGTTATCGTTTTATAATTTCCAAGGTTTGCACTCATGCCTATAGTTGTTTGTGTTTGACTTAATGTGGTAGTATTTTCATTGGCTAGTCGTGCAGTAACAATTGAAGAAGATTTTGGTACTGGTGTCGTACTAGTAAATGTGATGTTTTCGAACTGTGTCGTAGATTTGTTTCTGATGGATGAAATAGTTGTTGTCTCCTCCGCTGTGGGTGGAACTTGAGTACTTGTTGTCGTTGTTTTTGCTGCTCCAGTTCTGGATCTAGAAAGGATTTTGTCTCTGCTCGATGTTGCAGGTGACGGCTGCCGCATGGTTTGCATTCCTCTAACTGTGTCCTTTGTTGTGTTTCGTGCTGCTGGTGTGGAATTGGCTGTGATAGTTGTGGACTTTCGATGAGTGGTGATAGATGTCGTTGTTATCGGTTTCCTAGTGAAGGAGCTTCTAGAATTGCTTTGAGTCACTGTTGAGTCAATATCGTTGTAGAGGAAATCACGGAGCTCAAGTATTGAATCCTCATCCAATGTGTATGACTAAATATTAACAAATTTGAATGAAAACTTAATGGGAAAAATTGCGGGAGAAATATTTAATTACCATTACCTCTTCTGTCCAAAATAGGGGAAATAACATTTCCCTAATATCAGAAAACGATGGGATCTCAGAATATTGTCGAAGTTTAATATTCAATTGGAATCGTTTTCTACTTTGAAGAACGACACCTGTAAGCTAAAAGATTTATTTATATTTTTCTACTATTTTTAAAATATAAATGGATAAATGAGTTTTATGAAGAGTTCAAGAATCTACACTTACTGGTTCTATATCATAATATGTCCCATACATGTCTTCAGAATTCGGATGCATCCCATTAACATTTGCGATGTAAATCGGGTCTGCATCCATAAAGTGAGGAAATGTGAGATAGTATGGACCTTGCGGGCAAAAATGGAAAATTAGTATGTACATACAGATATTTTTAATAACACCGATTCAGTGTGAGTATGTATTATTATTGTTTCAAGCCATTTCTCGGGTACCGTTTCTACATAATGAGAGATCTGTTGTCCCGGAGTGTTCGCAATTGCTGATGTTTTCAAATTTGCAGTAGCATTCATTATCTGAATTGTATCTTGCATCCTGCAACATATCCACTGGATAAACGAACCTGTACACTTGAATTCCTTTAACGAGTAAAGTTTCCTTGTAAACAAGTGTAAAGGATCGGCACGCGTTCATGTCAAATATTTTCAACACCGTTGATGGGCTTAGCGCAGATGAAAATGTATTTCCGTCAGTTCCAACAATTTTGTCGCATTGAGAATTATTTTCCCATATTCCCAGTGCTGACTTCCCATCCCACCTAATTACATCTCCAAAATTCTCCTTTGTAGAGTCCACTTTAAAAATCCCATTGTTGCTTCCATTAATCTGGATAAAATCCAAAGAAAATATTTTTTAAATTATTTTTGTTTTTAATTATTTACACAGAAAATTTTAAGAATCAAAATTCGTACTCCTTTAAACACTCCAAATTTTTCTTCCTCAAAGTCATCTGGCAGAAATGACTGGATGATTCCATTAGTATAGTACGTTGATACGTCGAAACCATCAAATAGATATTCCCTTACTTTCAAATTCGATAAAATCAAATCTTCCCCGTAGTTTGTTAAATATTCTGAAATAATCGGAGCAAGAAATGCCCCATTGTACATGACTAAATCGATTAGTGCAATTAGTGGCACATTAGCTGTGTTAATCTGATCTTCGGGGGACCCAACGGATAATTTTCTTTCAAAGAAGTATGTATCCGTTTCGTTGTACTCAACCGACTCTCCATTGTTCTTAATTCCACCTTTCACCTTATGTTGCCTACAAAAATAAATTATATTTTTATACACAACGATTTTTAAATAGAATTCATTTCAGTTAAAAAATTAATATTACTTACCTATACGTATAAGGGCCAATATCCTCCACAAAGGGTAATTCACCTTCGAGGAAGTCTTCAGGATTTGTCAAATTAAAAAAGTGCACTTTTAGAAATCTGTCACCAGGTATAACATCCTCCACTCCCCACTTCCATTTTCTTGCCCAACGATTGTGGTTCGCCTGAAAATAATTTATCCTATATTAATAAAGTGTTCTCCTACATGGACTATTTCACTATGCAGAAATGACAAAAAATGCAACACTTACAAAACAACAGAAGATTGTAACGGAAAAAATTAAAAAGAATTTATCCAGCCACATTTTATTTCAGGACTAAATGCACCATAACAATACCATAACTGTTTCCACCTTCCACTTAATTCGTTCTACTGTGGGTTTACATGAAATACTCTATTTAGAGAAACGTTCTCCTTCTTCAGGCACCCACCTACATATACTTTAAGTATTTACATGCATGATGGGTGCAACAACACACCATAGCACACATTTGAACGTGTGAAATGTGAAACACATCTTGAAAGACGCTCTCATATCTTATCTACCACACAAAATTCACCATCAAACTAATTTAGTTTGTTATTCTTCTTCAAAAGGTGAGTTGCCCAAAGGGACGTGATGATTACACGATGGCTACGACCAGATGCTCTACAAAACCATACTATCAAACGTTGCACATTTATTGCAGTGGTGATTGAGGAGCCATTTGGACTAACCTTTACATTGTACCTTCCTATAATTGTACCTACTTTATTAATCCCATTCTGTAAAAGTTCTTTATTGATGTGGACTTTATACATATGATGGTGCATATGTTACAGTCAGAATACACAATCAGTAAAAACTATAACTAGTAAGGATATATACGACCTAGTATCATCAGTATGGATACAACCGTACTACTTAAAATTCAACCTTTTTACGAAACTTGCTTGTTAGGTTACATAACATACATCGAAACGATTGTATACTTAGGCTGTACCTTGCATGGGTTTTAAAAAATTGCTCATTTAGGCCAAAACCTTTATTTTAAACTATTTATTTAGAATACCTAAATGGAACACTTTCTTATAATTCAATTTCGTAACTAAATTTTATTATTTCTTGAAATAATATTATATACGGCTATTTAAAAAACATTGTTCCAATCAAATAATTCTATTCTATAAGCCAAATTTTTAAATATCAGTGTAATAAATACAGATTGATGATCTCTATGTCTAAACTGTCTAAAATCGTAGTGTGACTCCTGCAGTATTTTTTGCAGTTGATTACACTTTCTTCTACAGCAGTAGAAACGTTTTTTCTATTGCCGCAAAGGGTGTCAACATTTATTTTTATTTCCGCAAAGGGTGACCAACACAATTTTGACGGATTAATTCACCGTGCAAGATTTTTAATAATTGTGCACTTTATTTTCAAATAACAAAACTTTCAGAAATTCATGTTTTAATATTAATCAAATCATTATCTGACACAAACTGATTATCATTTTAAATCCAGCTGCAGTTTGATTGGAAGTGTTTTTAAATTTAATCTGTGTTATGTTACAAAACAAAGATATGGGACCATCAACTTTTTGAATGGGATAGTACAATTATACAAATCTATGCATAAGTTACAGTTACGGATAAATTAAATATAGGACAAATTTTGACATTGCCTATATAAATCTGAGCTTAAATATTGTTTGTTTAATTACATACTAAAGGTAGCCAACAATTATGCACTCGCTTCGATGTAACCTAACCAATGATGGAAATACTAATTTCCTAGTATTTTAACTAGTACGGCTGTATCCATCCTGATGATTATTAATTAGTATATATCCTTACTTGTAAGTTTACTTAATGATTTTGTATCCTTAATGTAATATTTATAAAGAATCGAGTAGCTTTAATCATTCTTGTGCTGTCTGCTTTAATAAAATCCTCTTGGAGAAGCTCCGTTTGCTCTTTAGCGGTTGAAGATGGTGTAAGCCATCCAAATCTGAGCCATCAGTTCATTCATATCCTTTTCATTCTAAACTCGTTAATGTAAAAACACTAACCAGTAGATAATAAAAAGTATTCGCGTGGAAAGTGTTCAAGTTTTATGTTCACGAGCTGTGCAATTTACTTAATTTAGTTGGATTCAGCCCAAGAACATTTAAAATAATGCAGATATTATATATCAACTTATACCACACTGAATTCGATCAAGTCATAAAAAAGCTGTATGTATTGTTGTATTATACTTACTATATATTATTTTTTGCGCTCTTGTCTGAATGCTTCCCTTGCTACGAGTATACTTAACTTATTCCCTCTTAATAAGCAAATATCAATACATATCTATAGTTTACAAAAGCAGAGTTCTAGTTGTAAGTTTTAAAATTGGTTCTCTGACACATTGTTTACAATTTTTATGACTTTTTGCCAAAACACAATAACTATTGAATGAAAAAAGGCTTTCTCATTATTCCAATCAATTAACCTTAAGTACCTATTTACCTAAGATGCGCAAAATATCTGACGTATTGAAATTAATATTCTAAACAATTGTCACATTTCGATGCTAAATAAGTGGTACAAGTACGCAATAATATGCAATCAACATGCACCTGTAATGTAAAAAAATGCAATTGTTTGCTCACGCAGATGCTAAACATCGCATTATGTAATAAATAACAACAACAGGTTTCGGTTCAATAAGTTTATGTAGTAAATCAAATCGTGATTGAATCAAAGCATAGAAATTGTTTGCCGGCCGCAACGCACCTTAAGCATGGATGCACACTCCTGAAGTATTCGTTAAATTTAGAATTTAAAATTGTTATAATTTCATCGCATCACTAAAATGAGCCAGTGTTTCGTAAATTCCACTTTCCGGATGTTAATTCCAGTCCAGTGGCATTAACTGGCATTAACTGGAATTAACTGGCATTAATTGGCA
>JABASC010001117.1:0-26971 GCA_019776185.1 Plutomurus gul | reverse complement strand
AATATACTAATGCAACAGATTATTAGAATAGCATTGCAGTCCAAGTCCAGGCCGGCACAAGCATAGGGAAAAGGAATGTTATATATATATAAGGTGTGCATTTTGCATTTGCACTGTGCTTTGTAAGAGCTTGGTCAGAATACAGTCCACGAAACGCCTGCCTTTGATAACAATTCCATTTTGATTAGTTAGTAGTTGTGCCGTACCACAACAAGGTGTACGCTAAAGATGTACGTGGTAATAACATTTTATATGTAATGGCCATACCAACATGCATAAGTATTATATATGATATGTACTACTACTCTCGTAAGGAGAATTTCTGCACAGATGGTTAGTCTTCACTTCTTCAGTTATACTCTTCATAGTAAATAGCATTACTGTTCACGAGCAAAGGCACAGCTAAACCAAGCCACCAACACAAACTGATGAAAGTAAAGTAAAGCAGTGCGCTGTACAAAATAAATTGTAATGCAAGCAAAGCAAGTTTGATCCGTACACCTTCTTCACGTGTATAATAATATGAGTATGTATGTACACAACGTTGTAGTAGTAGTACATATATACGAGACTCGGCAATTCTAGTCCCTGCACATACGAACATTGCATACACATAGTCTGTTTTGTGAACTTCTTGTTGATGGTGTGCCGTTGATGTTGCTGAAGCTGTTCCCTTCGTCGTTCGTAATGGTATAGTGGTAGTGACTGCTACGAGGAACATTGAAGACAAGTCAAGACAGTCAAGTCAAGCTTGGCCAAAGAGAAGTGAACGAGACGAGACAAGAGAGCAAACCATAATAGTAGTCAGTCAGTATCATTCTCGACTAGAGGAAGGTTTCATTTCACCACCAAAGCCCAGCATTTCATAGGAATAACATTGAAGTGTGTATTCTAAGTACCATTTGAGTGTTGATACTCTGGTACTTATACTTACTACTCGCTCACATTCGAGTGAGTAATGTAAATTCAAATCAAGTCAAGTCATTTCAACTTGATTTTAGTTGATAGTGATGTGTGTGAGTGAGCAACTTTGAAGCTGATGTGAGAAGAGAATTTAAGATTCACATCTTTGAATATACGCGATTCCATTATATCATATTATTGTAAGAAGCCATTCCAACACCTTATCGCAGTTCACCAGTGCACCATTCGACGTTACGTACGTTACGACTATTATAACAAAGAGCAAACTGAAAAATTAAAGCAAAGTGCACAGACAGCCAGCCATACATGGCATAATTTTGTTATTACTCACAGAGATACTGATAGTAAGAGAGTTACGTTAAGAAGACGAAGACGGGCAAAGAACCTTTGCTCTCCGTCGTGACTTTTCACATGGGTGCTCCCCTTTTACATATAAACACTCGGATAGTTCTTATCCTGACTGCTATCTCTGTATCTTTTCTGTAGCACTGTAGCTCTAGTCAGACTTGAACAAAAACCTATTTGGGATATAACTATATAACTGGTGGCTCTCTGTATTTTAGCAAGGTAGGTCCCGTGGCTCAGCTTTAAAGTTTTGTGCATGTTAAAGCAACCACCACCATTGCCATGTACAATTCGACAATACTCTTCTAAAGAGCTATAGTGCAATTGAAAGGAATAACACGAGAACAATACGATTACGAACATACGAGTAACAAGTGTGGCGAGAATTGCAGAAGACTGGCTGACAGTTACCAATAAACGAACCGCAACGCAACTTGAGCGAGAATAGATAACTGAGATACACTTGCTCTGTGCTCTCTGTAGAAAAACTGTGAAAATAAACAGAATTCTCCTTAGCGCACAATTAGATACTCCTGCTGCATGGAGTGAATTGAAGAAGTCGAGTTGTTCCAGTCCATGTCATCTAAAAAATAACACCTGCTTGTCGTAGTCTGTCAGAGCATTGCACAGACCAGTCAGTGGGTTAATCCGAAACGAAACCGTGATTCTCAACAAAAGTAACAACAGAAAGGACCGAGAGGAATTGAATTCCTAATTAATTGCATAGTACATAGAGTGTGATTTTTTAAAGAATGGCGACGAGATAAGAGATCGAGAGAAGCAAGGACGGGATTGCGGTCAGCCGAAGACAAAGTGTGCATTCTGATTTTCTCTGTTAATTAATTAATTGGCTGCTCGACTAAAGTAGCTTGACTGATGTAAGTTGGCACATGCGGACATGTAGGACGTACGTACGTAGAATTTTTGAAGTTAGGAGGATTGTAGAGCATTCTAATCCCATAATCTGGAGGATTTAACGCTAACCACAACAAAGAGTTTGCAAACGAGGTGGAAGGAAAAGGAAATCGTAAGCAGAGTTATTAAACATCAGAAGAAATTGTGAATTGTTGCTAACTGCTTGTTAGTACAACTTATGATTCACTAGTTCACAACTGCAGAAAAAGAAAACAAAGCTATATCTCGGACAATAGAGGAGTAAGTGACAGTGCATGCAGCTAGTGGTGTGTATAGTGCACACAGTACACAGGAATACATTTTCCATGTAATAAGATTCAATTAAATAGAAACAACACTGCAATTGAACACAATCGAGAACACTTACTTTACTACGACAACTACAATTTATAAATCTGTGTGTCTGTCCGCTTTACGCTGCTCGCCTGTCTCATTTTCAATTTATTTATTGAGTTCATTGTAGTTATATTCCTCTATTTGTGCAAACTAACGCAACGAATGACGACGGAGAAGTGGAAACAACAAAAGAAACTGAGATTCTTTCACTCCGCTACGCTCAACACTAAATAAATCCCTTCCTCTTATAATATCCAACAATTACTTTTAGTACCACACACGAATGCAATACGTAGAATTATACGATTCTGTAATTGAATAACTACTTGTGCATAGAAAGTCTTCTGTTGGTGAAAAAAAAATGAAGTTTTTCACTAAAAATCTTTTGTGTTGTGGTTAAAGGCAAGCGATTGTAATAATTTCCAACTAATTAACAATAGCCTGCCCCCACATTATAATGCACTTAAACTAAGAAACGAACAAAGAGTATGTACTAAATCGAAAAACTCTGCACACACACTTTTGTCGTTGTAACGAGCCAATAAGTGCTGTCGCAATTTTTAGTTGAATTCGAATTTGTTTTCGTTGTGCGGCCATTTCCCTGTGAAAACGAAGACTCCATGTTTTTGGTAAATAGTGTTTGGTCACAACACAATCGAGACAACATGAGGGACATGTTACTAGAAGACTTGGAAATCGCCATGAAGGTATTGTCTCATTTCCTACTTTATTGTGCTCATTACAAGAGAAATATTTTTACATTTTTTATGTACTATTACCATCATAAAGCAGTAGTATTTATTAGACATTAGGATATGTTGTACAAATATGTATATTATTATTTATTGCAATCGCAGCAGCACGTGAGAATAAATCTAGTTCAGTATTCAGTACAACAACACGTACAAGTGGGTACGCCTATTTCCATAGCACACACCAAACAAGGGAGTAAATTGAAGCCATATTCATTATATCCATCACTTTATGTGTTGCATCGATAAACAGTGCATCTTGGAGCTATCGATTATATGTACATTGTACGTACACTAGTGTGGTACACAGTGAGAGTGAATACAACAGAAGGTCCAAAAATGCATATACTACTTAAGTGTAATATGGTAACATTCATTTAAACCCTTAAAGGTATTATGCAGTATAACGTGCAATAGTAAATTAAAAACCGATAATATCCAAATCCATATTATGCAATATAACAATGTTAAAAATTCAAACTTAATGCATCTCCTATGTTAAAAGTTGATAAAATGATTTATTGAGTAATTAAGACAATTCAGTCGAACGTCAAAAGGGGCCCCACGGTTCGTGTCGCGTTGTGTCTTACCGACCCACTATATTGGTATATTATATTATTGTATGTAATAGGAATAGGAACCTATGCCTATTACATATCTCAGTAAGTGTCCAATGCTGCAGTGTTCTTTCTTATGTTCTTATATCAACGATTGAGTTTATATACGCATCTCATGGGGGGCCACTGTATGTAGCGTACCTTTTGTAGGAATCTAATGGAATAATGGCAATTAATGGATGATTGTCGTAAGAGCAGTGCGGCTTACTTTGGTATTCATGCTCGTGATTGCCTAACTCACAGATTACAAGCGTAGCTCAGTAGTACCTGAGGTAGCAGCTACTCTAAATATTAGGCGAAGGTGAATTTGCCTGTAAGATTTCAAAGTGGGATAAATCACATTACGAGATAAATTGTGGCCATTAGCCTGTTGAGACTTCATATCAATACTTTTTAGCACATTTGGCCCTCTGCGACTACTACTTCTACTGTAGTGTCAATGGATCTCAAAAATGCTATCGTCAAATGTGTATTTTCATGGCTGTGGCCATTATTTAGATATGTACCTACCAGTTATGACTTAAAACAATCTACGACTACTACTTCTACTGTAGTGTCAATGGATCTCAAAAATGCTATCGTCAAATGTGTATTTTCATGGCTGTGGCCATTATTTAGATATGTACCTACCAGTTATGACTTAAAACAATTAAACCGTGCCTTTTCGCTTGTAAGCTGTTAAAGTGCTTTATGAAGTGATTTGAGTTGGGAGCTTTTTGTAATCAAATGGGCATGAATGATTTACTCGTGTTAGTGAAAGGGTTAAAAGTGCAATTTACAATGTTATTGCTCTTATAGAGGAGATAGATGTTTAATACGTTGTTTCCCAATATTAACATTCGCTTGTGCAGTACCTTATGTACAATATATTTACAAGTCATAGTCAACCGTCAATATTTGTATTGTAGTAGTAGGTACTCTCAACTCAACGTTCAACGTATCATGTTGATGAGAGGTACTTACACAGAGTCGTTGTAGTATATGTAAACCTTTACGTGCCTGTATTCTGCATCGTACTGTAACGGTACTATGTAAGTACACATACAAGTGCACACTGTATGTAGTTAATAGTAAAGTGAGTCGGAGCAAATTAAGTTTATCTGGGAACCTTCATATTTTTTTAATTAGCACAGATTAGCCAAAGATATGAGTTTTAACTTGCACTTTACCCTAGTAGTATTAAGTTAGACTTTATTATGGTACAACGTTCAGCTGAAGTCTTGAATTCTTTTGTGTATAGTGTTTTACTCGCTTACCTTGTGTAGACAGTAGATACTGTGAGTTGGCTTGAAGACTAGAAAAAACTTGACTCCAAGTGTAAACTACTATATGTTGTGTTTGACATTCGCACAGAGTGTACTCTGCTTTTGATTCATGATGTTTATAAAGGAAAAGAAAAAACGTGCTACAAATTCTCCACCTTTTCTTAATAGGTACATCATCATTTTCATCATACTGTATAAATAAGAGTTTGAGTATAGAATACACTTGACCACTTAAAAGTCAGTGTAGTTATTGCATGGGCAGTAATTTCATAGAATTTGGTAAATGTGAGTAGAGTTTTGACTTGAGATTATATTATTATTGGGTGAGCAGTTTTTCCATCTAAGCATTACATTACACACATAGCTGGCAGGGTTGTTTTGTGGTCGGAGATGCCGTACTTACTACAAAAGTGAATAAACTATAAAATGCAAGCAATGCTCACTTTTCTCTCTTGTAAAAAGTGTTCACCCAAAGAGGTACATCATGTCTGCGTGTTAGATGAGCTTTTATTAGGTATCAGTTTATTTTATGCTTGTCGAGCTCAACTATCTCTGAAACGACGTAAATTGAGAAAGGGAATTGACTTGTAGTATAAGCTGTTTTTTTTAACTCTTAACTGCAGTTTGGCCATCGAGGGAAATTCTTCTTGTAGAATGCGTCGTTTCTGTACACAATGGTATTTATTGCAAAGATGCCCAACAGATTATCATCATTTGTGTATGTACATTGCACATGTACCCACAGTTGTTTCCTTTAAAGTAGCACGTTTTCGCTTTTAAAAAACAAGAAGAGTAAAAGTAGCGACTAGATGTGAGTCCTTACGAGTTTCGTTGTGCAGAGACTTCCTTGTTAACATAGCCAAATGAAGATAGCCAAAATGTAATCGAATTTTATCACAATGCATCTATTAAATTAGAATAGCCAAAGTACAACCTTCAAATTCTGGATTTATTGCTTCATTTTGGCAGAAGAGGAGAAATGTGAAAGCATTTTTTATAGGGAGGAAGGTCATCTTTTAGTTCAGCCATTAGAATAATTGCTTGTGCACTTTCATCTTCAGACAATCATGCAATATTATTATTAGTCGTGCTTCTTTTGTACTATCTACCTGTAAAGAGACCATTTATTATATCAGTTGATGGAGTTGATTCTATTAACGTCAATAGTCGCCGCTACGCAGGTACATATACTTCACGATTAATGAAATATTATTAGATAGGCAGCAACCGTGTGTTCCTACTTTACCATTTCTCAAGCAATCCTTTCAACTACATGCACACACATTCTACAGAATGGGCAGGTAAATATTTGATTTGATTTAATGGTTTGTTCGACGAACCGGGAGCCAACTAATGAGTTTCATGTTCCTCGTGTCAGATGGGTGCAGATTACAAATCACGGCTCCCGTTTTCTTCTTGTTCACCATTACGACGAATTACGATGTAGTACAAATAAGAAGCGATGAAACGATATGTAGTACTTACTGCGAGCACAATTACTTATGTACCACCGCACTGTTTAGTATGTACTCTATACAATTTAATACAAAGGAGCAGAGAAGAATTATGGAAAGCTTCACAGAAAATGATTTCTTAATCATTGCCTGGCCGTTGTTGGTGATGCCTTCCTTTGATAGAGAGATTCAGCGCTAAATCATTGCAAATGCGCCAAAATTACAGTGATGTATGTAGTAACAAGGTACATTGTACAAAGGCTATCATCATCCATCAAATTAGCGTGCATTTGCATGAATTGAACCTATCAATCGATCTCTTCTGAACGATCAGTCGCACATAATATTTATTTGTCTTTCTTCTGTTACACAATGGCAATTTGTGAGATTCGATTTTTACTACGAGTCGAGTACGTAATAGTAACAAGCTACTCTTTACTTTAAACGACCACTTCAATTGACTTACCGCGCATCAGCCTATTGTCCTGTTTGGGAACACTGTTGTGTGTCGGGGAACTGATCATTTTCCTTGTGTGACGGGAACGTCTGTCTGTGCCAAGTTATAGTTGCCTTGGGTTTAGTTAGTGGACTCTTGTCAATGGGATGAACAAATAATAGCGAGAAAGTTAATATGTGCAGACTCGTAGCTAATCAAGCGGTAGAGTAGGAGTATAGTCGTCATTCATTCATGCAGTCCCATTCATATTAAGTACTTTTGTGCATTAATAAGCAGAATGAAAATGCAAAACGCTGGGTCTGTGTAGATATTCATATTTTTCAGATGAAGCTGTACATAGAACGCAGTATGACATTTGAATCCTTGTGAGTTACAGACTCACCTCACACACACACGGTAAACCAATACAGCAAAGTCGGCACGGAAAGCCAAATGCACATATAATGTGTCTACTAGTGTGTATACTCATAGAAAATTCAAAAACTTCAACTTCTTTAGAAAGTCACGAAGGCTGCTTTAATAACACGAACAAAGCATAGTATTCATCTCATTATAATCCTTCCCTTTTCTAGAGGAAACTGTACTGTTCTGAAATGCGTGTATTTCTACCATAGTTACTGTAGTAAATATTAGAATGCTACTTACGCTTTGTATGTATGCATATACAATGTGTGTGATGTGACGTGGTGTACTGCATCGGAATTAGCTGTAGTCAGCACTGTAAGTATTACTGACTTGTCTTATTGAATAATTACAACTTTAGTTTACTTCTGGGTCTGTATAATACTAGAGTAATGCTGCGTTTTTCACTGTTGTTGTTTTCGCCAGCGGCTCCCAACGCTTTTCTACTTGTATGACTCTTAATGTTAATTGTTCCTACTGGCAAACACAGAAGGACACAACATAACGTTTAGATAGGTGAAAACGTTAGAATGCTTTATGCGTGCTGTCTACAGTGCTGTAGCATGGTGGTATTCTCATTCAGTTTTTACTTGTTACGTTTAGTTGGATTCGTTGAAATCTCGAGAGCTGTCTTGTTCTGTCTTCCTTAACAGTGGGCACTTCGATTAGGCCATGTCGAATGGATGCTTGCTTGCGTGCACATTGGTGCAGGTACTTGTCCGTTAAGATAGCAATTAGCAGCGTTAGAGTTGATTTGATGTGGTGTGCGAGCCAACGAAATGAAATACAGAATTATGAATTTAATCAGAATTAATTAATTGCGTAACACGCAGAGAGTAATAAGAAATGTTTGGTTTCGTTTATTGAAAAATGAATGGTGCAGATGATAATGGTGGCACACCCACATTCAATTCTCACATTTCCTTGTTGTAGGTATAGAGCAGAACTAACGAGGAATCGCTTTGCACAAATACTCGATTTTGATGTAAATTGATCGTGAGTGTAGCTGTCACTCTCTGTACTTATTAAATTTAATGGAAAAGGTAAAGTTGAAAGAATGAATTTAATATGATATACTGCTTTGTCAAGTTTCTTGTCTCGTTTGAGTCTCTCTGTACATTGAATAGTTGAACCAGAAGTTGTGGATGTCAAAATTATTATTAAAATTGGAATTAGCATAGTTAATTTGACAAAGGTTTCACACAAGGGTGTGAGTATTAACATACTGTTTATTGAAAACAACGCCTACTCGTGCAACCAGCGGAAAGTGTTTTCTGGCGTTCGTTTTTGGTTGAAATGCTTATCCTCTCTCGACATCTTCACTGTCTGGTTCTGTCTGAGAGAGATTCAATTATATATTTCTTCCTCCTAAAAATTCCTGAGACCAGATTGTCACTCGGTGCTGAGAGTGAATGTAAATGATGCACTCTACATGACATGTGTGTAGTGTGCATCGTACTCCTTAAATGGTTCCAAGTGAGGTGTATCATTACTTAGGTATCAAGATATCCCTTTTTGTGCAACTTAAGCATATCACAAGCTTTATTGTGAGTATGTGTGTGTGACTGCTTGAACGTATCAAAAGAAATGGACAAAAAATGCTTAATGCAACGCAATCCACACAAGGAAAGGAGTAGGCACATTACAAATTCAAACACAAAGATCTTATGTGCATTATGTGTATTCTGTGAAATTAAGTTGCGTGGCATGAATGCAATTCTGTGAGACAGAGAGGGTAAAAACTTTCTACGTGACAGTATCTTCCATGTTTGAGTGTGTCTTCAGTGGAGAGACACAAGTAGGTACTCTAAATAATATGACAGCTTTGAGAATTCTTGGTCAAATCATGAATACTGAGGCTACACCAAAGTACTTTGAGAAAATGGCTGTTGTATTATGTGCACGAGGAATTTAAGAAAGCATACGTACGTAGAGGTAAAACATTAGTGACAAGCCAAGGCAGATGTTCCTTTAAAACTATTAAGGTAAACCGCATCTTTGAATGAAGAGGAGAGAAAGAAGTGTGCCGACCCATGCATTCAATTTGCATGGTGACAGATTTACAATTTTCATTCTAGTAGCATACATACACAAATATCTGTCTGCGAAGGATTATTAAAAATATTTCCTTGTATTATCCATGTAAAATCTCACTGTGTTGGGGATACAGTCTCACTCACTCCTAATGCCAATAGTACATTTCATCCAAAATTCATGTGATGACCTACAATGCTGCAAAGTGAATTATTCAGCACTTATTGGTTGTAAGACAAAAGTAGGCTTAAGTTCAAGTTATATTTATTATTACATATGTAAGCATAGTAATACTTATAAAAAAGGCAATGTAATATTATAAGGGCTATTTGGACATAAAATAATTATACTGCAACAACATGACACGCTCGGTGGAAGCGAATCCTGTCGCCACGCCACTGTATTGTATAAAATTTTAAAATTATAGTATAGGAATTCTGCGTATCGGTACTACTTAACTGTGTTGGGTCTCTCTCTACGTTCGTAGGTATAACTAGTCCACTGCACAATAGCACATCGATATGTGCACATTGTGATTTACGCAGCAGCAGTAATTAGTAAGACATTTAAAATTATTCTTGTATATTACATACATTTGCACCAACCTCATCAGATTTTATAGTTTCTAGCGTTCTGTTTAGTAACAATGCACATTCAGGTGAAAAATCGTTAAAATAGCAGCTCACTTACGCACTTCCAGTTACAAATTAAGTCGATTTGGTTTGGTTTACATTACATCGAAGCAAGCACTCTATTCAATTGTGGAGGAGAGACATGAGTGGATTGAATTGAATTCCTTCCACGTTTTACGGTACTCGTGTTGTTTACACACCTGTATATTTATGTATACTCTCTGAAATGGAAGCTAACGTAACAGCAATCAGAAAACCCGTTGTCTTTATACACTGTGCTCTAGGTATTTATATTCTTCCTATGCATATTTCTTATACCACTACCAGACTACCACATATACTCACGTACACACACAAGTAGAAACACTGATTATTATGTATCCACAAAATGTAATATTGTGTAGACTTTTTTGTTACCTTGTGTGTGAGTGTCTTCTTGTTAGACTCGTAATTTTGTTGGAATGCCTGCTAAGCAGGAGGCTCTACCCATACACTCACTTTTATTACAATTATAGTGTTTACTGTCTAGTTAAAATCCCACGAAATTATGAAGCGGACGGAAAGGCCAATTAGTCAGAAATGTAACATTAGCATGCACTGCGTTTAATTATTCCCTAACCTTAAATTTTGATTGCTCATTCAAGATTTGACGTTGATATCAGATCTAGGTATCTACATTTGCATTGCAAAATCCTGTACTTTAGTGAGTGTGCATCTATGTATACATACATATATAATATTTTACGTTAGTAGGTACATTAGAACGAAAAGTACTAACTGTATTGAGCTTGCTACCTTAAACTCTTTTGTTCCACACATTTACAAAAATATTTTGCACAGTATATAGTATATGTATAAATCTCTAAAATACCTTTTAGCAAACTACAAATTTTAAATGCTAACACTGTTTATGATATTATGATTTCAGGGTTTGTAGTGCATTTTGAACGCGAGACAAGTTGATTAGGAAATATTACACATTACATTGCATGCCCACATACCGTACATATGCCTTTGTACAATATTATTATGTACTTAATGTTAGATAGAGATTATACTATACACACTTACATAGACATTATATGTACGTATTAAAAGATGGTTCTACGATAGTGTCTATAGCTGGGCACTTCTATACGAAGGTAGATGCAGCGTGAACATTAAAGCGTAAGCTTGTACCTAATGTAATAATACATGTTCCCTAGATACAAAGACTTTTTCAGATACGGCATTGATACGATCAATTAAATTAAATGGTACCTACCTGCCATTAGGTATGATGAATATAATAATATGCAGGTATTACATTTGCAGTACTCGCCCTTGTCATCTCCTTTTATCTAGTAACCCTAACAGGAGTTTGCTGCTATTTAAGATTATATAAGTATAAGAGTACCTGAAAATACCGTTATGATTATTGTCGAATCACACCAAATAGATAAAACACAGTTTGATCCAAGACTAACCTAGTACACCTTCCCTCTGTAAATATTATGTATTTAATACAATGAATTTTTTTACACACAGCTGTACTTTAAGTATCTTACTGTCAATTTTGCACAACATATAAGCAGAGATGAGGATTAGCATGGAAATTAATGCATGTCTCCCTCCCTATCTGCTCTCAATGACGATGTGCTCTGTGCTTTAACAAATCCCTTATACGACGCTTTGAATTTTGAATTGCATCACATGTATTTTATCTTAATAACTACAAGAATAGGGAACAGGCTGAAAACATCCGTGGATTATATTACCTATCCAGAGAGACATTATAATTAAGATAGTGGAGTATCAGCACTGATTGTTGCTCTTTCATTGCTCATCGCCCTCAACTTTAGTGTTCAAATGAGTGCACTGATGTGATGGCAAGTGTACAATGGACAAAGTGGACTTCATTTAGCTAGCTCTTCAAGTATTCATTCACAGCTATTACTACAAGTACAAGGCAAGGCAGCATACGTTATTTTATGCCCACTACAGATATAATGTACATAAATGATAATGACTTGCCTATCTGTCTGCTTATTATCTCGTTGTCTTTCTCTGGAAGTGCAGGCATCTGTGTGTGTCAGTGTGTGTGCGGAGAAAAAAACGGGTTTATGCTCTACTTTGCTTTGACACTTATTATGGTAGATGATGGGTTGGATAACTATTATTATTAGGATATCATATTTGTAGTATCCCTGTGAATTTGTGTGTGTGGTTTGATTTGGCCATTCTGTTGTTGTTGTAAGACATTGTGAGTGATGAATTGTAATGTTTGTGCAGTGCATGCATTCGTATTTAATTTACATCTTCTTTTCTGCAATGTAGACTAAGAGGAGATCAAATAGTAAATGCCTCGCCGTAAATTTCAATGCAAGTAATCCACGGGCGATCCAATAAATTCTATGTGTGGGTTGGTTTCATTTGCTGTATTTACTACGTTGTGTGGTGTGTAGGAAAAGAAATTATCTTTGGCAAGATGGTCTTGAGCTTGGTGAATTTTTAGGTCTTTGACATGCTCCACCAAAAGAACAACATAATAAAAAATACTCATACATGAATATTCATAGGCAAATAAATGTGTTGTCCCAAGAGCGAATAATGAACAAAGCGTCCGGTTCTTTTCTGTTCTGATATCTTCCATCTATCAAATTGTTGTTTACTCTGCACTCCCCACATGATATGCAAGTAAACACTTACCTATTATTATATTTTGCTTTACTTAAGACCTAGAAATTGTTTACGAGGTGGTTGCTCAAGAAATATGGAAGTTTGTTTAAATCTCTGACGCTCTCAATTAGAAATGCAAAATTTTAGTTTGATGTAGAATATTGTTGTATACATTGAAAGGTTTGAGGGGAAAATTCTAATCATTTGTTTTCGTCTTTCTTATTCGGAAAGATTTACTCTAAAAACCTACATTCAAGTATACAGTTAATTTTAGGTACTACCCCAAATTGACACTGGTCTATAGATTTTATTTGTACTTAATAGGTAATAATTAAGGACGAACATTTCTTTTTACTAGGAAAGCAGTTGACTGTAGACTAAAAAAATTCAAAACGCGTTTCTAGATTTTAAGATTAATACTTAAGATCCACCATACCTTGTGACAGGGAAATCAATGTGTATAAATAAAATTGTTCGATTTAAGCTTCTGGCAATACATATAGAAAGCTGTGGGACAATTAGGCAGATGGAATATTCTGACAGAAAATGATACCTAATCTCTAAAAAAGTTGCAATACAAATGAACAATTTCAACTAACTGACGACATTCCTATTTTAACATTGACGCAGAAAAAGTTGACTACGCCAACTATTCCGTCAAATATGTTTCTACTTATCATTTGAAGCGATTAAAGATGTTTCCTTGATTTAACTCAGCAGGGAGGATGGAATTACGTAGCAGCAGTTTGTTGATTTGTCGTTGCTTAATGTCTTTCGTGTATACAAGAAACTCGGCGTTCTTGTAGCCATGTATTTATTATACTTTATGTATACTGCAACGGGAAACCAGAGTATGATTTGTATGTAGTATAGTATACATTAAACTGAAATCCTTGTACAGTACAGATACTTGAAAAAGTGTGCATGTATAGTGTACTTATAAGCAGCAGTATTGTACTGATTGTGAGAGATGTCAACGCCTAAGTCCATTCACAGACTTGCAGAATGTGTGAGGAGGATATGAGGAGATGTTGACAATAATGATGCGGAGAACCCAGCGAAAACGCAAAAGCCATTAGGAAGGCACGCAAACACAATAGAAAGCATTGGATGATGATACTGATTAATGATTTTGAAAGTACAAGATGGAAATCTCTGTTGTTTCTTTCACTTCGCAGTACTGTGTCGCTCCCCCTTATGAATTTAACAATACACTTTTTTCAATGCTTGAGTCATGACATGACATAATCTTCTGGGTAATCAGTGCAATTATTTTCGATTTTTTACAATTTAAGCCCACTTTGTCAATAGGTAACAAGTACATAAGTAAAGCAGTCCACCCCTTAGTTAGTCCTTATTCTAAACAATGGAGTCTGTATGTACGTATTTCGTGTGTTTAAAAGAAATTTATATACCGAAATCACTCAGTAGGCAGTCAAACTATTAGAACAGTCGAAGAAAGTTGGGTTGACAAGATTGCAGAAAAATTCGATCACAAAGAAAGGAATTAGAATCTTCTTTGGGAGTCTCTGTACAAGTTGTTGATAAGTAAAAGCAAAAGCCGGTCATGCGAAGACTAACCTTATTTCACTGTAAATTTGTTGGTGACAGTGCTCCTTAAGAGACGAATGTGAGCAATAATAGCATAATACCCCGTAATTTGGGTCCATTATCCTTCATTCGCTACGCCCATGCGGCGTTACCTGCATTAAGTGCCTCGCTCTTCAAGTCGAATGTATTTAGCAGTTTTGTGCTTATCCAAGTTCTCAATCTGTCCAAAGTGCAAAGGAAAACCATATTTAGCTTTTTAATGTCTACACTACTGACGGTGTTGTTCCTTTGGGCACTGTCTCTCCTTCGATTCAAATGACAATCGACTGTAAAGGCGTCTCTCTCACTCTGATTCCACACACCAACAGACATTTATCAGCACGTCGGCCTAAACAAAGTCTTTTTGTAGTGCTGTTTGTACTTAAGTTTGTGTTGTGGATACTTTTACTATTATTTGCAATTAGTATTGAGAGCGGTTGAGTAGCATTTGATTCAATTCCATTCGCCATTAGCTCCAACAGACTAGATTCGTGTCGAATGACATGTTTAGCACGTTAATTTTGTTACGCTTGGATTCATTCAGACTCTCAACGTTTGCATTGTCAATTGTATTTTATTTCGTGCATTGTTAGGACAAACACTTTTTATACTATTTCTATTGCACCTTTCAGAAATAGGAGCATTTATTGATAATTCCAAGAACTATATACTTATTAATACGATGAGATTGCCTTTTTTGAAAAGGAAATTGAATTGATATGCTTGTATAGTATACTACACTTGGCTTGTGAAATTGGAGTTGTCCTGTATATTCGTATTTATTGATGCAGATTGTATGAATTTAATGTAATTGAAGACTTATATACAGTGTACAATCATATAGTAAATATTGTCTTTTCAGTTTATAACGGCGGCAGAGCACGCTACGGATAGAGTTGGGTGGCTTTCTAGTTTATGCGTAGGAAAATTTAATAAAAAGCCAGCAATCTTTCTTTGTGTACAGTAGTTGTATATTTAGCAAGTCAAATTAATGAGCTAAAGATTTCTTCATTCTCAAATTATGTAGGAATGTATAGGTAATTTTGACACACTTTGAATAGTAGGACTTCCATGTTAAAGCCAGTCAATGGTTTGGGTTGGAACTGTGCCATAATTTCCTTGATGGACACATTTTTACTTAAGTAACCTACCTTTAACCTACAATACCAGATATCTTTATTCCTTCCTCCGCTTTGGTCACCATTAATTTTAATCGTTTTGACTGTGTTTACTGTTCCTCCACTACAGCCCTTTTCTCATTCAGTGCGACTTACTCATAGAAATTGCTTAAATCCAAATATTACATTTATACATGTACAAATTAAGATGAATACAAAATGCACAAGGGAGTTGACTGGAATGAGTGAAGAGCCAATCTGGTCTAAAACCAGGGGACTTGAATCTAACAGTCTATTTTAGATCAATAAGTCAATCAAATTTTGCACGCTAACGAATGCATGTTGTGATAAACATGATTTTAAACAGAGCTTATACGCCAATTAAAATCATGGAGCATTCCGCATTTATTTGTTAAATAAAACCATATAGATTTCTGGGTGTTTTGATTAAAAAACAATAAAATACTGTATAACAATAATATAACGTAATAAAAACGAGTCAAAAAGTTTAAAAGAACAATTTAATTTTGTTATTTCATACACAGGTTTAAAGGGAAAAGGTTGAGTATTCTTTTTTCTATCTTCACTTGCAAGGACTTAAAAGCTAATCGACAAAAATATGAAGAACAAGCAGGATGATTGACGGATAATCATATATTCATAAGTAAGAACATTTCGAAGCTTAAAATGATGATTGTCTTCATTAACAAGCTGTCTTCATCATCAGTCGCAGCTAAACCGTTGCACAGTTAATTCTGATTTGCGTGCTACCTTGTTAAAAGACGATTCGTTTGGTATGGCTTAAACCTTCAGGTGTACTACAAAAGCCAAAAACAAAACCAAATAATGCAACAACTTTTACTTTTCTCAGTAAGTAACAGAGAATCTCTGTGCAATGTCTACATAGAAACTTCTTCCTCTAATTACCTCAACTGCTGACGGTGAAGCTATAATAATAATATTCCTCCGCATTCACTCACCCCATCCAAATCGCCATATAATTAGGTGTGATTAAGACGGAGATTTTCCTGAAAGAGATGCCTTAGAGACACGTCAGTGAAGATGAGCTTTGGCAGCTGCCTCGAATCCTCTTCACTTGACCCTTCTTGGTTGCAATTAGAAAATTAAAGAAAGTTAGGGTGAATTTGCGTTTATTTTCGTTAGATCGCCATAATACCCAACAACACGTAAACATATGAGTTAAATATATACAACAACCTGCATAAGAACAGGAATTCCTCCACCTATCTCTGCTCATCTCATCACCTAAAGAATTCAGCTTGACTTTAGAAAACACTTGCACCTGTTTTTGTATTCTACGTCCTAGCAGTATATCTCAATATTCGTAAAAGAAGTTTCAACTGCAAACCTTCATTTATTTTGTACTCGTCATATACTCGTCATGTCTTACTGTAATAAATACAAACGTTATCACCCAATCACCTACTACAATCTATGTACGCTAGGTCCGGTTAGTTGATATTAGCATGAGATATTACTACCTACTCATTTTAACATTAGATACATAGTTCTTTGCACACGACACAAATGCCTTGAGCAACTGGCATGGCAAATAAATATTGCATTTAGAAGGAGAGTTGTAATTGTCCTTTGTATTTTATTGTAGTATTGTGTTGTTTTGTATTCCGACTTATTGCATTGTTGCAAAGTTCTGATTTCTTCGAGAGGGCCTACATTCCACAGACGACGGACGATTAGATACCCACATCACGCTTATAATATATTATTAAAACACTCTTAGACATAGTACTACCACAGATAAATTAACAAAGAAACTTTTAAGGTTACTATTACTATTCTATTTGTATATTCAATTGTACACACATGTATTTATTTGTTTCTATGCAGTTACACCTCTGTGCTCGCTGCAAGTAATAATTACAGTGCGCTCTTCAACTTGTGTTTGCTAAATGAAGCTTCAAATCTTATTTCTATTATCCCCTCTCTCTGTGTGTTGTTAATTGCTAATGCACTGCACAGGAAATAAATGACTGTGCAACTACTTAATTTTCAGTGCTAGAAGATATCTGTATACTAGCATAGTGCAATAAACCAGGTGTGCATGCGCTATGTACTCTATCTGTTCGTTTTATTAAGCATACTAAAAGAGCACACGAATAAAAAATCGCATGGCGGACGATGATATTTGCAGGTTGTGATTTATCATGTTTATTTTATGTAGCATGATGATCAGACGTGGTCCGCACGTCAGGATTATTGCACTGCTATAATACTAAACTCGTGTGGTGTACCCACGTCTATGAAATTAATGGAAGTGGAAATTGAAATGTCTTTTTTTGTTTTGTTTGATGTAGGTGGTGATAGTCGGTAACGGTGCAATAGGAAAGAGTTCTATGATACAGAGATTCTGCCGAGGAATTTTTACCAGGGATTACAAGAAGACAATTGGCGTAGATTTCCTCGAACGAATCCTGATGATCGAAGATCACTCTGTTCGATTGATGCTATGGGACACTGCGGGACAGGTATGATCCTATGATGAATTAATTTTTTTAAGCTACACCTAGATTTCCTCGAACGAATCCTGATGATCGAAGATCACTCTGTTCGATTGATGCTATGGGACACTGCGGGACAGGTATGATCCTATGATGAATTAATTTTTTTAAACTACACGTATAAAAACGTATTTATATATTGAAGATTATTTATATAGGAAGAGTTTGATGCTATCACCCGCACTTACTATCGAGGTGCAAATGCCTGCGTCCTCGCCTGCAGTGTTACCGACAAAGAGTCCTTCCTAGCTCTGCCCAAATGGAAAAACAAGGTATGTGTCCTCTCCTACACTAATGCAATGACAAACTTTTTTCATGCTAGTATAATCAGTGTGTGTGTGTGTGTGTGTCCGTGCTCGAGTCTATACTTATTTACGGTGAGTAGGAGCGAAGCAATCAGTATTTAGGGAGCATCTTATTGTTAAATGGGTGTTTGTTGGCCACAGTGACGTGATTTGATGATCACGTAGCGCGGCTGTGACTTGACACAAAAACTATTTTTGATTTTTAGCTACTATAAACATAATTACCGCAAAATACATGTAAAGTACTAGTGGTAGTACGTCCCTATTTCATTTCGAAGCAGTTCACCGTATGCGCACTCGCAAATTAAAGCCCAGGGTAGTGAGCTTGCTTTGAAAAGTGAAGAGAGAAGGTGACGAGTAGTCAGCAGCTCTATTTTTCTGTCATTGTCACGTTCCATGCTCCTAATTTTATGTAATTTTCACCCCAGGAAAGCTCATTAACCTACAAAATCCCTTTTGAAAGGCTTGTCTTCATTTCATTTCGTTTCAATCTACAGCGTTAACAATGTCAATGGTAAATCCTTTAGACTATAATTACTAACGTAAGGTACGTTCATTTTCACTGATTCTACATCTTGTGGTCTCGTACGTGATAAACTGTATTCTATTTGTTGTAGATAACAAAGTCTGTGATTTAGGAATAGAATTACTATTATCATTCGTCTCATCAATGATAATTATTTTTTTTAATTCTCTTGACTACTTCAATTTACCATATCAGGTAACGCATCGCTCTAGAAATGTCTAAATCATGTATACTAAGAGCGAGCATTAAGATTAGATTAGAAGAGGTATGATTGGAACAAAGAGGATGTTTAAATGGAGTGGAGAAAAAATTAAAGTGCAACTGATTAGATAATAAAAATAATTTTGAGTATATTAGCACTAGCTAAAGGTAAATTAATCGTTGTTGACGAAGCAAAACTGCTCGATTTATTTAATTTCAGTAGACGTGGGAAGGGTAGTGGGATTTTTTCTTGTGAAGTGTTCACTAGCAGTCTTCAGAAATTGTTTCGGTTGAAAGAAAAGGACAAAGGTAGCGATAAATACCTTGACTTGTCGTGCCTACAATTGATGTTATGATAACTTAAGGCATTTTAGTTGTTTCCATTTCAACAGAAAACCCCATTGGGTATTGGCTGACATTATCCATTTGACATTCAAGGTAGCGCAATGGCAAATCAATGGTATCCACACTTTCCAAAATGAGTTCCAGATTATTTATACATTTTATTAAATTTTTACAGTTATGTCGACCATAATTGTATCTGTAATCATCGAAATAGAATCTAGTTAATCCTCATTGTATTAAATAATGTATTTAGAAAATATATTGACATAACTATTGGTATTACACATAGGTATCCAAGAGTAGTATACGAGTCTAATGTGGTACAAGAAATTCCTGAATCTATCGGACTCTAGGGAAGTATGAAAAACCATTTAAAAAGCCAAAGAAATCAACAACGTGTAATTCAACCTGTGCAATTCACTCCATAAATATTAGAGGCATAATAATTTCACCTTTAGCACATCATGTCCTTCCCCCTATAAGGAAGAATGAATCGTACTATGTGAAGTACTTCAAGTAAAAATGAACGCACAGGTACCAGTTCCTTGATCTTACAATTAGTGTGTTGCTCCTTTGCTTAGAATTGCTATACCCCGTTTGCATCATTCTCTCGGGGCACCACGTCTCTCTCTCTCAGTCACTCGCTAAGTAAATAGCAGCAAAAACAAACCAAAGTGGAAACGAAAAATGCGTATCGTATTTGTCTTCCTCATTCACTCGCACACCAACGAAACCAACACAAAACTCACACATCCCTCAAAATTATGAAATTCGCAAATAAAACACTATACTGTAGTACAATCTATATAGTACACGAATGAAATCATCAAATAATTGTGAACCAAAAAAATCATTCCTAGAACCGAGAAACCTAAGTTGAAGGAAAAAGTTTGTATATCAGATGTAGATACAGACACTCCTCTAATGGTTTACATCTATACGTACTACTGCGTATATACCTCTAAGCATTTACTGCAGCAAAAACTGTATCACAATTGCAAGAATGTGGAATCGTCCGGATAGTAAAAAAAAAGCTTGGACGAGTAAAAAATGAGCCATAGCATGGCACACTGTTCAAAGCTGTGCAAGCTAGATGCTAGGAGAGCAGACCATCCCAAACCAGACGAGACCACAACCAAATGACAATGACACACGGCGACCTGCGGTTGTAATTCTATGATGATTGCCTCCACATATTATAACTCCATGTGTGTATAGGTAGGTAGAAGGTGGATTGTAGCTCGTTTACATTTAAGTTTGCTTAGCTACACAAGACACAACCATAGCTCTTTATTAAACACACATACAGAGAGGACAGCCAGCTCCGCTAGAAAGATTCTTGTATTCTTTCTTTTGTATAGAATCGCAGTCATTGTTAAAGCATTTGTTCTGTTGACTGAGCTGCTCACAGCGGTGTACCACTTGTACTTTGCATAAATTCTGATTGTGATACTGATTTCTACTGAGGAGAACATAAACGTAGCTGTCTCTCTGTGGAATCGTCAATGTGCATGCAGTCTGTGTGACACATCTCAGTGCATTTCTAACTTGTCCAGAATATTTTTATCGTGACATTTATTGTACGTGCCTTCAAATAGAATATTAAACAGCTACATGCAAGTAATTTGACAATTACAACGAAAGATTATATATTATGGTCATTTAAACGTGCAATGACATATTTCATTTCACACGGCAAGTTTGTCTGCTGCCACCCTCCCATAGTTTATTCTGCAAATAGTTTATTCTCGACTCAGGACTTGATATTTATGTACATATATTTATGTAGTAAAAAAATATATGAAAAGTGCAACTGATATATACAAATACATAATAATAATGTAGTATAGTACATATGTATTTATAAACAAGAGACTATGAGAATCTGTTGCAGTGGCTTAAGATTACGGTGAGGATTGGGAAATGCAAGTGCACACATTGCATTTATACGATGAGTAAATTCATAAACTGAATGATGGTAGTATCTCCTGTTTATATTAGCGTATTGCACAGAGAGTCCTTTGCTCTTTATTCAATTACGCTCGTTCTTTTCGTTGCGTTTCGTTACGTATAGTACGTTACTTTATTTTATGTAAGATTAGTTCAGCCGTATCTTCTTATTGTGGGTTCACAATGGATAAACTCATATATTCAACTAACGCCGTAACGTAATATACTCATACATGTAAGTAAATGCGAGAGAACTTTTATACAGTTGATGACTGGCCTTAGTGCTTTCACGTAAACAAAAGTTAGCATTATTCTTCCCTCAATAAACGAACAGAATATAAACAGTGTGTGCAGACGTTGTGCTCTGTTGATGGAATGCTTACCTTTCGCGTTTACATAATAGCAGTCAATAACATTTGAATTGAATGTTTAATCAAGCATGGCAGCTAGCAAAGCCGTGGCAGTCAGCAAAATCCTGCTGAACGGAGAAGTACCAAACAGGTATTTCTCCGCTGAATCTGTTGTGTGAGTGAGCGGAGGAGCCAACGTATAAGTAACTAGTCTTTCATTCGATTACATTACTATTAGCATTAGCATCGGAATTCCGTAGGGAAATCCGGAGTTGATTGTGTTGTGATTATGTGAACTTACATGCGTGTATGTGGCAAGCATTATATTATAAAAAATTTACAATGCTATGCGACGACGAGACTATATGTGCATAGAATGTACATGGTTTTGCAATCAACCATGTAATGCAATTCAGCACAGTTCTAATAAATGAGGTAGGTATGCATAAACGTAGACAAGACAAGACAGCAGACAAGGAATACACATTTCATAGTAAATACAAGAGCTGTAATGCCACATGCATATGATGATTGCTTAATCAGATTTAATTGCATTCAATGAAATTTTGAATTTGGGAATATGATGAGAGAAATTACCAATTTTCCTCAACCGCAATTTGTTAGTAAAGATGAATGCTTTGTACTTAGGCAAGCGTGTAATATGCAGTGTATACTAGTGGTATAGCTTGCGGGCATATATTTAGTGGTGATGTATTTTCGATAAAGTCATAAAGTCATAAAGCAGGGACATGTTTCTGCATTGAGACTTAATTTGGTACGATTCATCGATATATGGACACATTTATGTGATTGAATCATATAAGGCATGCTAATAAAGACACAAGGAAAGAGAGGAGTGCTAAAGCTACTTACTGTAATCGTCAAATCTGGTAGTAAGACTTTGTTAGGTATTTCTTCATTGTCTCTTAAGTGAGCAAGAATTATTTAGAAACTCCCGCATACGACAGAGGTATCTTGTTGATGTTAATTACGTTTGGTGGTCGTGGAATACCAATGAATTACTTTGGCTACTGTTCCGCAATGTCACGTCAGTGTAAACTATAAGACCTTGCCTGATCTGTAGAATTATTTTTCCTCCTTACATGGGGATGAGCAATGAAAATGCTAATCCATATACAAGGTGTGTGAGTGCCGTATCGGTACTAGTATACACTAGCAGATTATACTTTAGTACCTAAAGTTTTCCTTTGGTTTAGTAATGATGAAGGTAACTGTTCG
This sequence comes from Plutomurus gul, assembly GCA_019776185.1. NCBI lineage: Eukaryota > Metazoa > Arthropoda > Collembola > Entomobryomorpha > Tomoceridae > Plutomurus > Plutomurus gul. The sequence continues at coordinate 4,016 of JABASC010001117.1, read as the reverse complement.
GTTCAGCCAACAGTTAGAACGTTCATGCAGGATACCACCACGGATCGAAACACGTACGGAATGAATATTAAATGGAAAATTTGCGTAATTTGAACTTTTCATCACGTACCGCATATTTACCAAGTGAAACTATTTACCTCTGCAAATATCTCTACGAGTCAGGGACTAAAAGAAAAATAAGAATTCGTATAAATTATACATTACATTCACATGCAGCCATAAATGAGACAAAGAGCCACTTATTCGTTTGTCTTATTAAGGTAATCCAGCGCTCATTCAAAAACGACGTACGATGTACATATGCACGAGAAATTAATTTATAAACGTGTATTAAATTATTGTTTGCTTACGAAATCTACATATGCCTGTCTCAAGAGCGAGAAAACAATTTTCCCTTCAAGTGTCACCTAAATAGCAGACACGTTTAAATTGGCAGCTAATTTGTATTGTGTGGTTTATTCATTTACACAATTTAATTATCTTGCTTAATTTAGCTATTTAAATACCTTTCTTTTTCCCTCTTTCTCTACCCACAGATAAAAGGGCAATGTTTCTAATTAATTCGATAAATGAATGTGCAAATACTACTACAACAATAGTACTCTCTTGTATTCAATGAGACTCTTTTCTATTATTAAATAATACAACTACTAGTAATAAACAACAAAACCCACAGTTCATCATTGTCATACTGCATTGGTCATACATACTAATTATGACCATTTACTTTTGAATGCATTTGAACTCCAGCGATTTATAGCATCCTTTGACTGCGAGTCAGCGAAAAATGTTTGTGTGAGTGAAAAGTTGAAAAGTACCTCTCCGCTGCGAGTGATTGATGAATCATTTCAATATGTGTATATGAAGAGATTAATTAATTGACACTTTGGGCTGCTTCGATATTTTCTCGAGATTAGCAATGTATTCGTAGAGTAACGTGTGCTGCTAATAAATGCACAATGTTCTGTGTGTGTGTGTGTGTGGCTGGTGTGGAGAAGAGAGGATAAAGATAAGTCTGTCAGCGTCCTTTTATTCTTTTATGGCCATACAAATGAGAATCGTGGTATTACTCGTATCTTCTGAGCCAGACGTAATAAGGGCTATTATTGTGCTTGTGCTACAGGTACGTATGAGAGAGTTCAAAAGTTTCAAAGACTGCATTGTTTTGTTATTGTTTTGCTAAGCTCCATTTTGCATATACGATTGTTAAGTTTAAGATAATACGTGTAGCTAATGGACTGTGGTGGCTAGATGCTATCGAGCTGTGTGTATGATTGTGTGCACGAGACAACAAAGTTTAAAGTACCCGAAGCCACACCTTAATTAAAAATTATTTTCTCACAACAGGTCTGCAGAGAATGTGGAGATATTCCCATGGTGTTAGTTGCAAACAAATTCGACTTACAGAAGCAAGCCGTCGTTGACAGGTAAATGAAGTTTTATGTCTTTCATTCTGCTTATAAAAGAATATAATATCTTTAAGCTGTTGCTCCTTAAGCACACATACTTTGTACATTTTTTCAGTTAATATTTTAATGTGTTTTTTATAATTTTATGTCTGCTTACATAACCGCGTAAAACGAGATTGCATTTTTTTCTTAGAAAGACTAAGGTCAAATGATTCATAGAGGCAGCAATTTGTTTATCGTGTTGTGCTGTGCTACATACTATCTATTTGAGATTTACGAACATCACGTACAAATAGGTAGAAGCTAATACGTCTGTATGTGGTAATTACACAAGAAAAGTCTACCTAATTCGTATCAGTGCTGAATTATTCTCATCCACCAGCAGATAAAAACTGTTAATGTGGATGCTCTAATGAAAACGAATGATGTTTGAAATAGGTCGTCTCTTTCGCCTGCACATTTAGATGTATTCGTATTCTGTGATGCATGTTATTGGATATTGGGTAGAAATTTAATATACTTAGGGTTCCCATCGACAACGATATTTATTAGGTTATAGCTATAATGTACATACGTAGTAGTCTATATCTACACAATAGACACTTACACTCTTACATACACAAGTACGAGTAGGTAATAGTGAGATTGTAGATTTTCTTTTCTAATTGAACTGAAAATGCATTGATGTATCATTTGCACTTGTTCACAGTCAATTGTTTTGTGAGACTACATAGGACGAGAGTGTAATGTACTATAGTGTTAAATCTTGGTCACTGTCATGTGCGCATAATGAATACGTTCTTGGAAAGGGTGGGCAAGCCTGTGAAATTAGGTTTGTGATTTAGTCCACGTTTGGCACGGATGACTCGTGCCTGCATTTTGCACGGATTTCCATACTACATGATATTTACTACATAGCAGCAACATATAAACTTATGAAAGTACTTCTACAGCTTTAGAAAAGAGACTAGCGTTTTAGATTCCTACATATGAAAAAGTATATCATTAAATTTCTACCCACTAATGGGCTTGAGTTTCATGCAAAATTATGTGTCAACCCATTTGCTGGCTTCTCGAGTAAACGGTTGAATTAAAATTGCATTTACAATTAAACAATTGTTTGAATATAATCATAGACAAAGCGTTGCAAAAAAGGTACATGGTGCAATGTAGCAGTAAATTAGGCATTCTGATTAGCAAGTAAAATAGGCTACATGTTGTTGATAGCTGAAAGGCTACCTAAGGGTTTATCCACATTTATTGTTTTCGTTGCGACAAGTGGACAAGGTCAATACACCAAAACATTAAAGTAGAATTGTTATTGTTGGTAGTTAAGTTTACTTTCTCATTGTTTATTACATGAAAGCGTGTGCCTTTCCTTAAATTCCTTTACAATTTCAATGATTTGACCAATTAAAGTGATTTTATTCACATTTTATTATTTGGACAGTGCAATATACCTTTTTAAGCACCTGTATTGAAATTGTACACTTTATATTATTAGTGGTTGTTGCATCAATTTAAAGTTAGATTGTATGTACGTGATCATCTCATTATTATATTTGTTGAATGATTTAGTGCCGAGTTGGAAGCAATGGCCCGTTCGCTGGGAATAACGAAACTGTTCAGAACGTCAGTGAAAGAAGACTTGAATGTGAACTCCGTGTTCAACCATTTGGCCCAGCAGTACGTGCAGCTAGTGGCGAGTCAAACAGCCGAAGAGGAAGAGGAGGACCTGCTTGGGCAGACGGATGATGACACAACACATCTCCACCACATTCACTCTCCACTGTTTGGCAACAACAAATCTTCGAAAGCCAGCAAACCGCCGAAGAACGTTTCCAAGACTCAGACGAACAATAAGTCACTGTTCCGCAACCCAGTCATTCTAAAGTCACACTCGCAACAGGCAAATGGGAACGTTAATGGCAATAATAATCCTTCGAAAGGGTTTTTTGCCTCTGCTCTCGGTGTCAAGACTAAGAATTCCAATAATAACACCAGTAATAGTAACAATAACCATCAGCAATTGCTCCACCATAATAGTAGTAATATAAAAAGCTCGATGAGTCATCTTACGAATAATAGCAATGGACAAATTGTACATCATCATGCCCCTCACCACCATTACTCGGCTTATACTAATGGATACGGTGGGGGCCTGGCCATTGGGAGCAATCGCTGGAATGACACGATGCCTTTTCGCTTGGACATTGTCAAGGGCAAGAAGAGACGAAGGGAGGCTTGTAGTATTCTCTAGAGAAAAATCTCCGATTTATTACAAGAATAGACTGTCCCCTCCACTCAACATGCTGCTCTGTATTGTTAAATGACAAAGCACAGTTTAAGAATCGAAATCCTACAGAAAAAAATACTATACCAATAATTTACATTTTGAATGGATACTATTGTTATGAATAATAGTAAGGTCTGAGCTCATGTGTAGAAAATAGAGAAAATGTTTCAATGAGTGTGGTTTGATGTATTACGCTATATCTTTGTATTTTCAAGTGTGTTGACTATATACATAATTATTTACTTTCCATATTTCAACTAGGACTAATATTATTTGTATTTACACAGGAAGTTATACATTATAATCCTACA
>JABASC010001116.1:0-27021 GCA_019776185.1 Plutomurus gul | reverse complement strand
AAAACCCCTCTTTAGTATGCAAAGTGGTGGTCCTTGCAAAAAGACTAATTGGGATAATAAAAACTTCGCCTTCAGGAGAAAAAATTCTACTTGTGCTTGACAATTGTACAGCTCATGATAATATGCAATGATATTCTTCAAAATATGAATTAAAATTTGAATCAGTCAACTGCAACCTATTTCTTCAACAAACAATTCTAAGGTCATTTTTTCTTAATTTAAATAGTTGTACATAAATGTAAACAGTTTCCTGAAAACTTCTAATTGTGTTTATGCGGGAGACCCTTTAATTAGGACACAAAAAGTCTGTCCCTTCGTGTCCCGCTTACACGGATTGAAGTGTATATGCATTTACATATTATATTTAAACTTCTAATGGAATTTTTTTCGCTAATAACTTTGTTCCAACTTATTCTAACTAATTATGTTTATTACGAATTTGTACATACACAAGATCAAAACTAATGAAATCATTTAAATTCCTTAGAATGTCGATTTAATGTAGATAAAATTCCTATATTAAATTAATTCACTGAATGTGAACTAGTCCAATTAATTTTCTTTGCATTAATAGGATTTTTATTGCAATTCAATACCAGAATTCTTTAACAAACTGTTCAAGGAATTGAGTATTAAATACGTAAGCAGTGAACACTTTAAACATCGCACTGTGGAGTATGAAGTCATTGGGTATTCCGAAATTTGAACTTCAGTGCGCTGTAAATTTGATAATTATTGTTTGTTTGGAATGACCCTCGTCCACTCACCCGTTGCTGAGTCAGACAGACAGGAAATCCAGCTTCAAATTTTCAAATTACTATTTGCAAAGATTGATTTTATTGCATTGGACTCAGGAACAACGTCAGGCTTATCATTATCTGCTTATCAGCAAATGGTTGGATTTTAGGAATATGTGAGCTGGTTACGATGGATTGATGAAGATTGATGATGAATTCACGTGACATTCTCTAGTATTTAGACCTTCAATCCAATTATGGTTAAACAATATTGTGATTTTCAAGTAATTTCGATGGACTCCTGATTAGAGGTTACTTCCCGTATGCATTTGACTGGCAGTTTCGCATTCGCTAAGCATGTGTGAGATATTTTCTGTGCCTCTAGTTGCGGGTCACACTCACAGGGAATACACAGGTGAAGATGTTTGTGAGTTGACTTTTAGCATCTTGGCAATTAGCTTTTGGAGTGGAGGAGGGAACGGTTGGAATTTCCAGAAGCCTCCTAGTTAATAAGCATAGCAATAAATATATCTATTTATAATCTGCCCAAGAAGTTACAACTTTATGTCTTACAATTGTTAGTCTGAGATGAAAGCTGTTTAATGTATGTATATAATAGTCACCATACTAACATGTTCACAGAAATTATTTCATGGCTATGCAGTGTCATACCGTAAATTATCCGCCCAATTAATCTAGTAAGGAGGAATACAAAAATTGGGAAATGTTTGGAATTTAGCTGAATATTGAATTCTAATGTAGAAATAATTTTACCAAGTGAAATAACGAAATGTATGTCTATTGTACTTTCAATTAATTATTTATGTACTTAAAGAATTGGAAATACATTAGTCCAAGTAAAACAATAATACAAATAAAATCCGATTACCTACTTATTGATTACCATCTGATAATATTTTATTACAAGATGTTTAATACAACAGGTCGTCATTTGCGTAATAATTAAAATGATCTTTATAGAAAAATACTTCTAACATTTTTTTCTATTTGGTGTGGGGGTGGTAGGTCATTTGTTTTCGGTCCTACTGTCGAAACGGCTGCCCGCAGAATACCAATCTCTACAGTTCAATGAAGCAGTAAAATCGTTCGTGTTTTTTAGAGTCTCGCTGAAACATCAGGAAACAATCCAAAGTCGAAACAAATACCAAAATAGCGTACAAATATGCCATGTTCGTGAAATCTATAGCCAGCGCGTAATCTTGATGGAGCCAGTCGAAATTTAAATATTTCCGTCCCCCCAGGAAATGTGGGGAAACAAAATATGAGCGAGACTGACCTTTTTCACAATGAGGCATTCTTACATAATTTGATGTTACCGATAATATTTATTTATAATAGGTTGTTTATTATGAGAAATTCCACGAATTAACAATCTGTTTTTCTGTTTTCGTCGGTGTGTTCGGTAGCGCAAAGCGTAACTATATTCATAAATATCTCGAGGTATATTTATTTTGTATTCACCACCAGAAGTACATCTATTGCAAAATCTTGAATGCATCACTTTTTTGCTACGCAATTTCCTGACTATGTATGGTTTCCCCAAAGTGATGAACGTTTTTAGAATGAAAACTCCACAAACACACGTGTGGAATGTTCATTGACCGGATCAGGAAAAGTATATAAATATATACTTGCATCTACCAAACGATTACACATATTATTATCGTATGAGGGGGCTTAATATACAATATACGTACGTAAGCAGAAGCAGTTACCAGGTAATTTTTATTTTTATGCACACTTGAACATTATAAATTGTATGATGATACGGAGTTGTGGCCACACAGCGTGGTAAAGTCGAGTTCGTCAAATGTAACAGGATGCGTCCACTATACGTAGGCATCACCACACAAAGATAGGCAACAAGTCATATTAGATTATCAAACATCTGGTCATGAAAAACATTGCGTCATGAAATTCGTTCTTTTTCACGTATCTACATTAATTACACGTAGGCGGAATTTAGAGTGGCATGAAAGCATTTTAGTTGATAAATATTGTCTAGACCATTGGAAACACGTCTTTCTCCCATTCCAGGAAAAACAATTTTTATTTGTCATAGTACTTATTATTAGTAATATCCTTAAATCGTTGTTAAAACCGTATAATCGTATGCAAAAATGTTCGCGTCACTCTAGAGCAACTCACGCACTACGTTTCTAGCACGCACCCGATTTACCGTAAAACCCGAATTAGTATGACAGGGATATTATTGTTTCAAACAACTTATTTAGGCCAAAAACTGTATTAATGGCCCCTAGTGTGGCGTTACTTCATTCATGGGGAAATATTATTGAGTCTCAAATTTTTATTCATTTTGTAAAACATAAATTTAAATACCCGTAGTAGTAACCTATATAGTAGTATTAAAGGTAGTAATGTAGTATTTTAGAAAAAAATAATCGGCATTTTCGTCATCTACAGGCATTAAATTAGCTTCTTCAAAAATAGTAGATGGTAATACATCCACCTACTACATTTCATTACATATTTATATGTTACTTACTTATAAGTAAGTAACTGAAACCGTAAATCCTTAACGAGTTCTTCGAGTTGGTCGCGATTTCTTATTGCTTATTTGTGCAAAATTGAAGATGATCACGATTCTAATATTAAAATGGTAAAAAAATATTGTAAAAAGTATGTAGGAAAGGGTCAATAAGTAAAACGTTTAAATGGGACAACCATTTTAACGAACAAATTGCACAAAGACAGACAGACAGAGATGCTCAAGGTATTATTTCAATAATTTTAATATTTTATTATATCAATTAATAAATATAGCATTTATATATGCACTAATATTTTGCCAATCATTTTGATAGTGTTTTTGTGTTTGAATATTAGAAAGGGTCAAAAATAAGGGATTGTTAGTAAAAAAAAAAAGAAAAAGAAGGTTAGTTGTAGCAAATAAGTTCCGAAAAAAGTATAGCATTCAAAAAATTGACTTGAAAGTCACCCACATAAAAGCTGATTTTAAACCACGAGAGCTTATAAGTGTGGTGCTTGAATGACCCTATTTTAATAATATTATTGACATGTACAAATAGATGCAGTTTTTATCTTAGCTGATGCAAGTAAGTTAGGTATAAATATATTCTACCTCTTTATACTATACCTATTCTACCTATAATCGTATTTTCGCATAAAAATGAGTTTCTGAATATGGGGTACTGTTTCATGCATGGGGAATTGGACATTGCGGAGACGTTTTACCTAGAAATCCTGCAATAATTCCCCCTATGGGGCAGTAAATTGTTCTGGGAAACTAATTCGGATTTTACGGTATATTGACAACACAACGCAACAACTAATGAAAGTATTTATAAAGAGTGTTTATACTATTTACAAAGTAAACATGCTTTATGGTTGTGTTGACGAGATTACATAACAATACGTACATAAATCTATACGCACATTTTATCGTGAAATTCGTATCTCTGTAATAAGAATAATATCCTCCATGTAAAATTCGTCTCATGCAGAATACGCAAAAACACATTCAGGGGCGGATCTAGGAGGATCTTAGGTTGGGTGAGTTTCTTCTAACTAAGCAGGGTTTGCATTGGATTTACCCCGGTAACCCAATTATTAGCCACACACCCCAAGTGCGGCCCAAGGACAATAGCAAACCCTGCTTCTACGTCCACAACCTATCTTCCCCTGTATTAAATTTCTGTCTAGAGGGAAGGGGGATGGACACTTTACAAACAATGCACTTCTTTAAAATTACACGAGCAGCTGGATAAAAACTAATTAATACAGAAATTAAAAATCTACATCATGTAATAAGAGTGTTGTAGTTGTAAGGTTATCTATTAGGTAATTGGTATTTACTTGTACATCGTTTTCGTAGGTCACATGAAACATTAATTGTAATAATAAGCATGCTTTGCAGGCACACACGTAGTACATGAGCTCACGAGACCTTAAAATAAAAACACAATTAAGTTGACACGCCACTACGCTCATCTAGTAGAGTCCAGGGCCTCCAGGGTAGAAAAATTGCAAGAGTACGGAATAAATGGTACAATCGTACGACTAATGGGATTCCCTTTAATTTTAATTATACAATGTGGCTGTGACTATACATATATTTCTGGTTGATACTAAATAATAGATTTTCCTGGAATATAATGAACAGAACAGAAAAGGCTTTATAATTTTAAGTAGTCCCCCATACCATCCCCTATATCATATCTGATCTAGTAAATTCCCCCATTCATCCGGTTCTGTGATAAATACAAATGCGTCTCCCCAACCATAACAAACTCCATCTCTTTTCAAACACGTATACATTATGTATAATCAGTACGTACTATAACACAGGTACAAAGGTCACAATAATAGTGTCAGGTGTAAATAAGCATGTGACAGATTGTGACAAAAACGTTCCAGTCCACCTGTTTCTATTTACACATAAAACTAGAAGGCCGATATCCATAAAAACACAATTGATAGAAATATTCATGATTTAATAAATTAATACAGGCGTAACAATTAATAATGTTAATTATCAGATAGTGGTTGGTTGAAGAGATATACTAGCATTTAATTGTCCATTGTGTCTTGTGTCTGTATACAATCTAATTTTATATGACTTCCTAAGTAGCTACCTGTAGGGTTTACAATTTTCTCACCTTTCAATGAAATTCCCCATTTTCCCACTTTAAAAAACTGGCTACCTCTGTACTCTGTACCGTACAGGGCCATATTTTAATGGCATCATCACTCAAGCGCAGAGGGGGCAGCTTGCGATTTGATAACTGTCCATACATTACAATATTTGGTAGAAAAAAGGTTAACTTTGATTATTTAAGGGGAAGGGGTCGTAAAATCATGATTTATATAGATGACGTCATTAAAGTGTGATCCTACACTAATAAAATATGGCATAATTTGACCAGTCGAGATTTTTCCCGTGTCTATATCAGTATATCCACAATCACCACTCACTGTTGCACTTTCCACCACACTTTTTTCCCCCCGGCTCTCTATACGCGGTTCTACAATGCTAATACTGACGTTTTATATTTTGTTTGATCGTATCTCGTCCGTCCCAATGTATTATTTAACATGGAGTGGCAATTTATTTGTATCTGAATCAAGTAGCACTAACACGAACACGCACACACATAAAAAAACTGAAAATTATATTATTCTAGTCAAAGTCAAAATCTGGTTGGCATCCACCGAATGGGGAATTGAAGGATCCGGTGGGGCATGAGGGCGGCGGTACTCCAATGTAGCCGATGTTTATGTTCCTGCAGTCGCACTTTGGAAAGATTTTCTTCTTGCAGAATTGGACGACATTTGACCCGCTGCAATTTTTGTTTTGTGAGTCCGTTTTCCCGAGGATGACACAGCGGCCGTCACTCGTCGGAACGATCTCCGTGCCATTCGGGGCCGCCTCTGTTACACTCAAACATGGATTTGGCTTGCATTTTATCACCCCCGGCTTGGGCATTGAGATCGTCAGCCACTCATCGTGAGCACAGTACGCCTGCAACCATACAACAAGTGACTCATATGAAATCTATGTGTTTACAGCGTATATCATAGTAACCTGTCGATAGGATTATTTATGTGTGGGAGATGCGTGTAAATGAACTGGTGGTGTGGTGATCTGTTGTTGTGGTGGAGATGCAGGAGAGAAATTTATTGTGAATGCTGTCATACAGGATGCAATACATCAAAACTCTTTCTAGAATCATTTTTGCATAATATATGTTAAGTATACTCTTGTATGGCATGTTCTTTTGTTCACTTTAGTTTATACGTAGTATTAGGTAGTGGAGTAAGTATATGGCGTAACCACCAAGTGGGGACATAAGGTTTTCAAATTTGCTTGTTGTTGATAATCTGGCCCATTTCCAGTTTTCCTAATCCTACCCTTGTTAACACCCCCACAGCAGTTACGCCACTGTCTACAGGTGCATAATATGGAATACATCATATAGCAATTGTTGCATTCATCTTGTAAGTATTTTTAATGGTAAATTGTCTGCAGGTGATCCTTACCCTTGACTTGTGTTTGTGTCTGCTGTCTACACATTCAAAATTTCAGACACACAAAAAGAGGTTGCATATAAGCAGAGATTCGAAGAAATTCTTACTGTAAGGTCTGATTCAATATAAGAATCTAAAAATAGTGATTCTCCTACGATTTTAACCTTGCTGTTATAATTCACTTTGTATCAGGAACGGAAGCTATATACATACGTATTGGAGGACACACGTAATGTATGTATTAGTAATAGCAATAAGAATTGAGTCTCTTCCAAGTTCTATGTATACTGGATACAGTAGAATTTGGTAACCTTATAGAATTGCATTGAGTGAGTGAGTGCTAACATGTATGTGTAATGTGTGCAGTATTTAGGGTTGTAGAAGAAGATCAAATAAAGTGAAATGACTTTTAGTAGGAAAAATTGTTACAGCACGGTTGATGACTGATGACTAACCTTTGTAAATACTTGATAGCATTTTTTATCATCGCTATTGTAGACTGTTGCTCTAAGATTCGAGTCTGAATCACAGTCGCAGTATCCAACGGATTTGTTCTTTGGATTTGGATGCAAAACTAAATTGTTTTCACATGGAATGCTGGATTTAACCGGATAACAGGTCCCGTTGTTGCCACTGTCGTCTCCGAAATAAAGTTCTTCAGGGTTTTCACATAATTTTGAAGATTTACTAGAAAAAATTATTTTAATCATTAGAAACAGAATTTACAAATTCTGAAAAAGGGATTTGTTGCTTATTTAATTTGCTTACTTTCCGTTGGATTTGTGTGCAATGAGCACTCCCAACAGAATCAGCACTACCAACACCACCAAAGAGAAGAGCACGATTTTGCACCGTTTATCTGCCATTGCACGTGTACCTATTCAGGTATAAGAATGTATGGAGATCACGGATCACTGATTCACTAAAGAAATATGTTTCTTCTGTGTGGAAGGTAAAGGTGGACTGCTGACGAATGCGCTCATTCCACAAAGCTCTTCTTTTGTTTCTTCTTGCCTCAGTAGTCAGGCGTTAAGTTTATAAGAGACACTTTTATGGTTACAAGAATACACCAAGAGAATACAAAAAAGACTGGTCACTAACTACTCACTTGTTGTCAATTAGTGCACAGAGATAGGCAGACAGAATGTGTTAACACACGGAGATTTAATTTAACAGAACTCGTGTGCTCTTCGTGTACTCCATTCACTGACTAATACACACAGTGAAGTGGAGGAATATTCGTACAGAGTAGAGACAAACACACAAGTCGCAAGTCACCTTCAGTAGACAGTTGGACTTTTCTCGTGTATGTATTTCTATGAATGAGAATCGCTATATGGGATTCTGCTGTGTTCTAAGATCGTACGTGTGTTGAGGGTGTACGCACAGCAAGTGTTTGACTCTCTGATGCTGATCTCTGACGAGTGACTCAAGAAAAAAACTACTACTATTCTATATTACGTATGTTATGTATTAAATATGTACTATGACTATGACCTTCGTCGGTTTTATTTGTTAGTACAAATGCACCAGGGATGCTTTAACTCGTAGATTGCTGAAGATGAATTAAATGTTGTGCTGACTCTCGTGAGGTTTGCCGATAAATGGTGGATTACTTTTTGGTATTTCCTATGTGAGTGTGTGGACCTCTTTGACTTACTTTATATGTAAGTGGTTGAATGCTTGAAGCTACATAGAACACGGGCTACCAGTAACCAGTGTAAGAATGCGTGGTTGTGGTTGTGCGGTACGACGAATAATGCTGAGAGTGTTTTGCATGTTGTGCCATATTTTCCGTAGTACGTATTGTGTTATCATAAGAGTGTATGGTTGGTAAGTACATAAGAGCAGCGTGGTCTACTTTTACCTGTCTCTGTTAACCATGCTATGCTGTAGGAAGAATATCTGCACGATATCCTCATTTTACTTTCTGAAGGTGTCTGACGATCGGCTGTGGGAAAAATAACGCAACTAGACTACGGTACTACACCCACTTTCCTATAATTAAACTCACATGACAGCTAGACAACTAGTGTGTACGGCAAACAAAGTGGTCTGTTTCTACGTAATCTTAATAATGTTGTTGTCATTTGACGGATTATTGGTAGTCGAGGTAAACATACAATTCTATCCGAGGTTGGAATGCTCTGAACAGACTCATAAAATATTGTTGTCCTTTGGCTTATAGTGATCTATTTGTTATGTAAAAATTGTAATTGTTATTTATTGCAGATAACTGCGGCTCTCCCGCTGAAAATTTTTTATGAATTGCATGAGAAGTATATTTATTAGTCTTGTTCACTCATAAAATTTTACACTTGTATGGGGAAAAGTAGAAATTAATTACATGTAAATTTCTCATTTACAATTTGGTATTTGCCATTTTGTCAGTGGGAAAAAATGGGAATTCCCACATTGGGTTCTTCCACTTTAAACCCTTAATAAAGTTATCTATTTACACGGGAATGTACATATTTTCCTATGCATACGCGTATGTTTTCCATGTGATTGGTAAATGGAAAAAGGGATGTCCACCCTCTGTCATCTTGAAATAGGATCAATATTGGAGCAACTAAAAAAATAAGGAAAAATTAAAAAAGGTGGGAAGGTACACAGCAAACGGAGTGTGTGTTGACCTCTGTTTGCGATTTTTTAAAATTGGTGTCGAGCTTTCGGCGAAGATTTCAAATTTGAGTGCTTGGTTATTTCAGTATAAAAACTCCTTTCCGTGTTTGCTTCAAAGTGATCGTACACAGGGATGCAAAAATTATACAGGTGGATTCTGTGAAAGCACATGAAAGTTTATGGTATTTGGTTTTTGCGGCATTGTATTGATTTGAGAGGAGTTTTACATGAAATGTGAAGATAAAAGGCAGTAAACATTTTAGATAACGTTGTATACATATAGTTACATAATATTTGCAGATACAAATCACAAATGTTCGTGATTTAGGACAGGCGCACATACATATGAGTCGCCCTTTGTAACAATGGAGGCTAAATATTACACGTAAATATTCATTTTTTATGTTTTTGCTAAAATGAACATAAACATTCAGCAAAATTATATTTATTTACTTATTGGTGGATTTGGTGATTCACGTGATTGCAAACACAGATGCCCGATGACCAGCGATGATTATAAAAGAGTTGGCTAGAGATATACATAGACAATTTTAAAATGAAATCCAAAATAAAACTTCCACCCACCTGTCGTTCTAATTCGTTTTATTTATTTGCAATGCAGGAATAATTTTTTTAATTGAGTAACCCCAACACATAGTCCATTCACAAGAAATTTACAAATGCAAACATTGAGAATAATTATTATATTCTCAAAATATTTCAATTGAATTGATTTTTATTGGAAATGCACCTATTTTAATTATGCTTACTTATATTTAGGGGTTAAAATTTTTTATGCATGTCGCCATATTTGCTATTTATTATAAGGATAATAATATTGTGCTAAAAAAAGAAAAAAGTCTATCCATTATTATCATGGTGTAGGACAGTAATTGAGTGGTGATGATGATGATGCAGAAAATGATGGAAAATCTGTTGTCAGAATCTGATGTATACTTAAAAGTATTACTGTTATTCTTGATACTTGTAAAGGTTGATAGGACAGTAGTAAAACGAGTTTGTTTCAAGGATGGTCATTGTGCACTCACGATCAGCACTTCTACATCTTCATTCAATTATTTTTCCACTGTTGTTTACACAGTAATAGTCACGACACCCTCCCACAACAACATTCCGCGTTTCATTTTTTACCCACGACGATGACATTTGACAAATTGATTTTGTGGTACTCGTCCCTTCCGCATTTAATCGTTATAAATATTCGAATTAAATAATTTTTGTTATTTTTGAAATTTCCCCATATCTGTCCCTAGAAAACTATGGATGAATTAAAAGAAACAATGATCCACACATGAAATAAATCATCCAAGCGCAAAATTTAATTTTGTCTCATTCGATTTTAAACATTCGGATAGATTAAAATATTTTTTAAACTAACAATAAATGAATGCAACTTTTAAGTGTGCAACAAAATATGATGCATGTTCTATCGGTGTCAAAGCACATTACGATACAATCTGTTTAGGCTGACAATAGAATAAACTATGCGGTTTTTGTATTATTTTTAATCCAATTTACATAATTGGAAATGTGAACGTATACCCCAGGTACTCCTTCGTTTCCACATTCAATTCCCCAGGCCACCAGTCCGGCCACTGCCCAAACTCCTTGTCCGCTTACTTTTTCACACACCAGAGCCGAACCACCGTCTCCCTTCAAATGTACAGAAAATCGAAATTACAATAGAAATCAATTTGTGATATAACGAATTTTTGTGCTGGTAGTACCGAGCAAGCGTCTTTTCCAATTTTGCCTCCAGCACACATGAAGCTCATTCTGTTCAGTATGAAAGTGCTGCCGAGTCTTGTCTTTCTCAAGCTTTCCTCACAAACCGACCCCTGAATGTACGGAACATCGACCTCCTTCAATATCGACTGCATTGAACCGTTCACATAAGCATCACTTCCGAATCCAGAAACCCAGCACCTGCATGTGTCCAATTCAGTAAATTTAGCATTCAATTAAAAAGATGAGGGAACAGAAGAGCATACCTTTCCACAAAAATGGAAAAACATTGCTCATTTTAATAAATCCTACCTTTTTTACATTTATAGGCCTATAAATGTGAAATAATGCACTGTCCTTTTTATATTTCATTTTAAAACTGTGTATGTACGAGTGAATTTTAATACTCGTTTCAGCATCAACGTGGTGCACACGATGATATAAATGACAGACAGATCACAGATATAGACGCAGAAGTACTGATGCAATAAAAAATGTCAACTCTCAAATATTCTTAAACATATTAGTAGGTTATTCAATTCCTTAAAATATATTGTGATAATTGTGATTACATATTGTGGCTAATTGTAAAACATTTTGGTAACTGTTAATTTTTTTTTAAATTCTGGACTACATACAAAAATTAAAAACTGCAGCCCCTGTATAATTTCCGAAACAAGGAATTTAGTATACATAAAAAGTCATAAAGGTAAAAAAATGGTACCCTTTTTTTAACTAATTGGGTACTGGCGCGGACCGCTACATACGGAGAAGTACATGTAAGACGCGTAATAGAAAAGCCAAGGGCGTATCTAGGAGAGTTTTAAGTGTTCAAGTTAAGTGTCCCCCCCCCCTTCGAAATTTAATTAGCTAAGCACTAGATATAATTGGATATTGCCATAAAACAAAAAAATTGCCTGTAACGCTTTTTATTAAGTTGTACTACAAAATTCACGTATTTTCCTTCCAAAATGTGGTTGCTGAACTCATTTTAGAGGAATTTAACCAAAGTTTTTTCGGCCTTACGGCCCAATTTCTATTTGTGATGCCCAAGGAATTTTACTCCCCCCTCGACTGAGTTATGGATCCGGCCCTGGAAGAAGCCACACCCTAAATTCCTAGATTTCAACTCACGCTCATATTCAATGTGGCTGCAATCGAAATTCATTGTGTAATTTACTGTTAAATGAAATTTTCTCTTAAAAAGTAATATACTTATGTTTTCAAAATTATATATTCCTAAAAAGCCATTAACGCTTTTGAATTCCTCTAATAGTTGCACGTTCTAAATATTGTGCGAATAACTGAGAATGTAATTTCTCCAATTTCTCCCGCTGTGTTACCCATTCGAAACTCTGTAATAAAATGGACAAATAAACCAATACGAAAGGCAGTAACAGTCTTCCTTAATAATTCAGGATTAATTATGTCAACTCTTTCACTTTAGGGGTTCAGAAAATAGACTTTTTGTCAAAAAATCTAGTCTGCCTGTCTACTTAATTTAAATTAACATTGAGCTTACATAAATAAAATGTTTACTTGTTCGTATTATAATTGGAAATACAAATACTAATATTATTGACTCACGTTTGACCGGCAAATGATTGTCCTGGTTCAGGCAAGCACGCCGGTTTAATGTGTGTAGTTGGTGTGGTATAAGCTGCAGTTTTAAGTCTGATAACTGCGATATCGTTTTCTAAATTAGTACTGTTGAATCCGGGATGAATGACGACGCTGTCGACATCAATTTCCACAGCTTCAAAGGGTTCTTTCACTAATTGCAAAGGATTGCTTCCAACCGTACCTCCCAACTGCAATTTCCACACCCCCACACGCACTTTATCCGGTTTCCTGCGCATAATAAAATTGTCTTTTGATTTAGCGGCCGGAATTTATTTTCATTGCAGTCTTACTTTGTGGAAATTTTATGAGCTGCTGTAATGATATTTAGACTGTCGATAAGGGCTCCACCGCCAATGTAGGTGGAGTAATTAAGCGTTCCAACGGTGTAGTAGGGGGCTCCAAGCATAATTGCAGCCCATGGGTACTCACCGAAACTCGCCTGAATAAAAAAGGATTATAATTTCGATAATTTAAAAAATGCTTTTGCAAATTACCAGGCTTCAGACCTAAAGGGTTTTGATATCTCAACCATGTTAACGTAGCTCCACCTTAGCCCCACCCTCCCTATCTTACCCGTACTTAATTTCTCCGTCTTATTAGGTATTTATAATAAATAATAATAAAATTAAAAATGATGAAAACAACAATTTTTACAAATTAACCTCTCCCACAGTCGGAGTGTAATTAGGAATAGTAGTAATTGGAGTTGGTACTCCACATGTTGAAACCGGAACAGGGGGTTGCAAAGTAGGGGTAGGTTTAGTCACACAGCAATAGCTTTGTCCTGGTGAGCAGCTGATATTTCTCGGCGCAGGATCCGGCTGTCCACCCAAAAATCAAATTTAAAACCTCACTCGGCACACGAAAAACATTCACAATTTTTTGTACACTAAGAATTCATTTATTAATTTAGTCTAAAAATAAACTGTTCAGTTCAGTTTTACTTTAGTCAATATTCTAACTTCAATGGCTCCGGCTCCATCCGTCGGAACACTGTTGCAAGTGGCCCCACCCCCTGTAGGTATACATTTACACTCCGTAAGACCGGTAGCTCCTGGAACCGTACCGATTGAAATTGTGTCCGCTAGAGGAATGAGTCCCGCAAAACCTCCATTAGCCCCTAAAATGCATACAACCGAGGGAAACTATAAATTATTCCAATGATTTAAAAAAAATTAAATTTGGCGCACCATTTGATGGATGCCATGCTGGATGATACTGTGTGGCTGCAGATGACTGCCTTTTCGTCCTGCTTCCAGTTGTTTTATTTTCATTTCGCTTCAATGACGAAGAATCGGGAATTCGGATCGAAAATATAAATACGACCGCAAAGGCTAAATGAAAGGTCTTCATTTTTTATCCACTTAACTGTAAATTTTTAAGCCGGGAATATTAAACGTCACAGTGAAGGGACGCATCTAAGGCAAATGAGATATTAGAGGTCGTCTCATGACTTATTTGAGCATCAGTTTCCATTGTAATCCTTTAATTCCCTCTTAAAAATGGAACTTTACAGCAAATGAAAAGTGGAAACCACTCGAATTTCGATCCTCTCGGGCATTCAATGTACCTACTGTGTAGTGTAAAGTGGAAGCGGAAGCTCGGATGTAGCCAATTATATAAAATAGCTTTTTGTGAAATTTTACGATTCTATATAATGCGATTCTGTATTCTAATCAGGGTTTCCTAATTCTCACCCAGACCCCGTTTCTCAACCTGTAGAAATATGCGTTAAAACGAACCACTTTAGTAGAAAAATGTTTTTATTATTAAAATGTCATCCTCAAACAAAATATACATCCAGTAGTTTCGCGGTCTAAATTGAGTGAATAACGTATGCGGAATTTGTCCCGTTTTTTCAATCCATTTCCCCGAAGTGTTTCTGCCACCCTCCCAAACCCTGGTTGTAATGTGCATGATCATGATTGCTATTGTAGCCTTTCTACTTGTATTTCTGTAGATTACTTACTAAACATGATAATGCTATTTTCAAATGCAATAATAATACACAAAGATTTTTTCATCTTACCCGTAAATCTAAAGGTTCAAAATCACATTCTGCAATTTTTGTACTGTTCGGCAAAAATTTAGGTTTAGTGTCATAAAACTTCACTTCAATATGATGTGAAGGGCACTCATTGAAAAATTTTGCTTGTCATTTTGTATCCTATTTACAAGGAATTCAGCTAACAGAATTGTATATTGTATACCACATGAACTTTTATTATATTTGTTCACGAAGAAACTCTGAAAAATGATGCAATGGTTTTGAACTATTTTGATTTACAATGCAGTACGAAATGCACGCAGATCGCATTATGTGATGATCAATTTTTTCTCTGTTTGCAGAGATTTCGAAAAGATATTTGGTAAGAGTTATTTTATGGTGTGGATATATGGACAGAAACTGACTGAGCGAGAGTTCCTTAAATTTTACAATTTTAATGATAAAGATTTATTATAGTATTATATATTATTTATAATATCATGTTCTGCACATTATTCACTCACAAACTACATAGTACACCAACGTTGTTTGTAAACTGTAATTACAAATCAAGGTCTCGAGATAATGTGGCAATTAACTAAATTTGCAGATAGAAAATAGAATTATTCTAAACTACCAAAAGGGGAGACCAAAATTATATGACTATAATGTAAATCAGTAGTACTGCGGTCGGTGTCAGGTTGGAGTAAGTCAGTGGTAGAATATAGCCTCCGTAGCCTCTGCTGGCTTAGTTCATCTGGCCGATAGCTTCGGCGGTAACACTTAATACACAAAGGCCAAATAACCCGAAGGAGTAATATGACTAAATGACCATAATGCCACTCCTAACCTGACTTCAGTTACATACTCTGTGTGTAGGTAGAACTCTTTGTTAGTGTCTTAAGCCTTGCCGACCAATGACATTTATTGCGGTATTACTCCTTCGGGCCGTACAGCCTGTGTATGTAAATGTAAGTTTAGCCTCCGTATCCTCTGAAGCTATCGACCTATCGACTATCGACATGGTCTGAGCCAGCAGAGGCTAAGGAGGCTACATTCTAGCAGTGACTTAAACCGTTCTTTCAAAGATCGGAAGGAAGAAAATTAGTAAAACAAATTAAATGCGATTTTTTAAAAAGAAATTACGATCTACAACAAATGTAATATCAATAACCTGAACTGTACGTTAATACAAATACACATAAGAAGGACAAGTTAAAAATAAACAAACAGTGTAAATGAAAACCTGAACATGCACTTGAAAAAAATTATTCTTAGAAATCTCATTATTTCCACCAATTGCGTAAAGTATCCCATAACCTTTTCACTGCTTTTGATCTTTTGGACACATGCATACATGTGAGATGTCCAATTTCAATCCCATCAACAAAAGAAAACCCAATTTCTATATACAATATTCAAATGGTACATATACAAGATTAGCATAGAGTCAACGGTTTGGGCTAGTTATAACTACGCTAATACATACATATTGATGCAAACTATAAAAGAGATTTATGAAATAAAATTCAGGTCTGCGTTATAAATATTCATAACGTTTTAGTTTACACTTTTAAAAGAAGCTGTTGTCTGAATGGACCTATTTTATTCGTAGATTATAGGTTGTCATTATTACTGACGTTATCTTGAAGCAGAGGATTCAGCAACTATACCGCACCAACAAATATAATATCTACTTGCAGCCATCACTATTATTAGGATTCTACATATAATAAACTAAACGAATTGGTACACTAATGCATTCAATCTTAATCAAAGTGAGGAGATTATATAGTTATTTTTGTTTCTATTAGTATTGCTTAATTCAATTGCCAAAAAAAATCTATGTTTCTGCTGTTATTTCTTATTGGTGAGTACAGAGGCTCATTATTACGTAACCATCGAATAATGTACCAAAATATATATCTTTATATAGACTTTAACTGCAGTATAATTAAAGATAAGTTTTTCGTGTTCGAAGTGAGAGTTGTGATGGTAGTAGCTGTGCCTTGAAAACTTGATGGTACGGGAAAGGAAAGAAATGATTTTCGTTTTTGTACATAAAAATATTATTAATACGTAAATTCCGGGATAGACACATGAACTGGTCCGTTTTCGTTGAGAAATTCATGCATCTGCTCAATCCCTAAAGAGCTGCAAAATTCATTAATGTGGGCCACTCTTCCTCGTCTGTTCATCATTTCTTTGGCGTAGGTGATGGCTGTTTGAGTAAAGTCGTAGCAAAATTCCGTCTTTATAAAGTCTAGCTTCATTTTGTTGACAATCATCAAAAGCGATTCGTCCGAAATCTAAGGAAAAAATTTGTAAAAAAATACATTTAAGGGTTCATTTTCATTTCTGCGTACAAAGAAATAAAATATTCATATAAAAAATAACTAGAAAAATAGAAAAAAAATTATTTTACAAATCTTTTCTTTTATGATGTTTTGAGCTTTTACGGTTTCCGATCATTTTTATCGTTATTAGCTTTAGCGTAAGCGTTTCATAACAAATTTTGACTTTTCACTTTGTGGTCTAGTGGTACAATAGTAGAAAATTTTACCTTATAACACAGAAGCGTCAACTCCTTCAAGTTTTCTAGGGTTATTACGGTGGACACAATTGCGAAATCCGTCATTTTGTTTGATTCAAGTCTAAGTTTCTTCAAGTCTAAGTTCATAAAATCAGTAAAATCATTGATAAGGATCGGCTATAAAATCGATTAACCAAAAGTGGCACATTTTATATAATATCAAGCTTACTTGTTAGCATACCGATGTACGGGAGTTTCCTTGTACTCGCTATAGCGCCTATAAATATACAGTTTTTTAAAATGAATAATATTTTAGATAATAACCGATGGATTTAATAACTGATTGATTTTGAAATCTTGGTGTATAAAATTTAAGGTCACAAAAAATACCTTGGTGAATGACGGAAATGCCAGAAATTCCCAAAGAAGTAAACACGCCATTCGTAGCTTCAAAGTCTTCCAAAAATGGTAAACTCTTGTAAATAACTCCCATACATTTATCTGTTAGTGTTTCCATCCGAAAACACTTTAAGTGGGGAAACCTTTGCACAATATTTTGCACCACATTCAAAATTTTTGGCGGTCTAGGCAATTCTGAATACACGGAACTTGCCGACCAATTTGTATAGTACAATTTTAAGCACTGCAACTTGTGTGCTCGGCCTTCTTCAATGTTGAACTCATCGTAATGTTCAATAAAATCTTCTTGAGTCATAATTAAAGTTTTGAGATGAGGAAGAAAGTTTAGAAAATCTAAAGTTCCACTGACACGGTGAAGATGGAGATGCTGAAGATTTTTCAGTCGATCAATGCTGTCAAAAGACGATATTAACTTTGGGCGACCGGAGCAGTATTCTATTTTCAATGATGTCAGCGTTTGACTGAGGCTCGGTAAGAAGTTCTGGATGGCACTGGGGCGTGGGTGCCAAGTGGTAAAACTGGAACCAGGTACAATCATATGAAAATGTTTCAACGGAAAATTCCTCAGTCTCATCAACGACAGAGCGTCATTTTCAAATATGAACTTCAAATTCGATAGATTCGATAGCGGAATTTCTCTGTTTAGTAGCAGAATGCGGCCAAAGGTAACGTCCAAGTCTGGTTCCGTTGTTGTCATTAAATCCACGTAATTATCGAATTCTTCGTAACGCAGTAATCCAATTTTGGAGAACGAAGGGGCACTCTTCAGACTGTCGTTCTTGTAGCGGCACAGAATTTCCAAGTTGGGCATGGCCAAAACAAGATCTGATAGGAAACTTGCGTCACTGCACCGAAACGGTCCATCTACTTTCAAAATCTTTATGTTGGGTAATGTCTGATTCTCCGTCGAATTCGTCGGATTTAAACGCATCTCTTCAAAGCACCGAGGAGAACAAAGAATGAACTCTTCCAGTGCAGGCAGTCGCTCAAACAGGATTTTTCGTAAACTTGCTGGAATCCAATGAGTCTTGTCCAAATGCAACGATTTCATCGTGGGACCAAATTTCAAAAAGAATTTTTGGATGATCCCTCCTTGAAGATTAAGATGAGGTCCTAATTTGAATGATTGGAAATTTCCACGACGATCACCGTACTTTAGTAGAAACAAGTTCAACTCATCGAAACTATTCAATGAAATTTTAACATAAGGCGGCACATATTTCACAGATTCTTCATCCCATTGGCGGCATACCTGTCGACACACTTTAAGATCGTGCAAAGACAGATAGCTCACGATTTGGTTCACGATCTGAAAGTGAAAACCGAATTAATTAGCCTGGTATTTTTTAAACAAACATAATCTAGAAGTGTAAATTATAAATTAATGATTAAATCCTGCTTAAAATTACATCGGGAATCAAGAGAGGATGCGGTGGTATTGCAATCAATACTGGACGTGATTGAACCATAGTGTCTGCCTGACATCTTGCCCGTGGCAATCCATCAATTACATCGATGTGATATCGACTTTTTTTGTGTGTTTTCATACAAATTGATTGGAATGTATGACCTTCGCGAACTTTTATTTTGGGCTCGGTCTGCGTGGAGCGAGTAACTTTATCTTTGATTTCCGTTTTCCACATGTGGTGATGATCCACCATGAGATCGCCCTGGTGAGTGGATCTTGGCGAGCGTCTACGCTTCGGAATTTCGATGTTCCCTTCAATACCTTTGTCCTCATGGGTGAAATTAAAGAAATTGAACATTTATGCTTGTGGATATATTCAGCGAATACACTGTCAACTGTATTACTGCCAACGCCAACTGCTAAGATCACTTTTCAACAACGGCATACGGCAAACAGGTTAACGCACAAATGCACTTTAAAATAATTTCCCAAGCATTTAGTATGTATTTATCATTAGAATAATTATGTATTCTGAAATGATAGCAGAGCGCTTTTACTATTTAACACAGATGCAGAATCGCAATACAACACAAGGACAAATAGCAATTGTGAGATAATAGAATTGTGAGATGTTAACTTTCAATTCAGATTATTGGCTCCGGAAATAACGAAATGTGAAATCGCATCATTTAGTATTGAACCTATCAATGCAACAGCCAGTCGAGCCGACTTTAAGCCGCCCACCACTACCACGTGCACCTTTTGTATAATTTTTTGGATTCAGTAAAAGTCAATTTGACTACACTACACAGAAACACAGACTCATAACCTTCCATTATCGATGGTCATTGATCTGCCGAGTCGAGTCTGCCAGTCTTCCGTGTAATTGAAGAAATGTTTGTACTATTTGTAATTTACAATCATTATATTCATTCATGTGTGAACAGAATTTGAATTTAAAAGTGGATTAATTATTTTTGTCGATATTCTAACAGTCGATATTACTATCTTCAACCATATATGACATTTGATATAGCATTACCATACCACTTTTGCAGTGAAGGATCAACCGTGACCAAACGACGACACGCCACACGTCTATTAAACAAGGTACGAAATGGCATTTTTACGTATTTCTAAGAAATAAGAATTGCAAATCTGGTAGTGCTTTAAAAAATAATGTACATAATTGTTTTAGGACCGTTTAGTTACGATACGAATAACAAATGCTCAACATTTTCGGACTCTTCCCTACTTCCCTCTACTGCTAGCTTGAAATAATTGTACGACCCGAAGACACTGCTATAAAGGTATGGAAGATAAATTGCAAGTTCCACTGTGGTATGAGGCAGTGTTCTGCAATCAATTGGTAAGTAGTATTTTATAGTGTATGGATTGGAGTTTTAAAGTATGTCATTTGCACTACAGTCGTCAAACTTTTGACTTGTAATTTTAGTGATCGTATCGTGATAGTAGACAGTTGTAGATGCATGCCATTTCATTGCACACTATCAGCATAACGCTGAGTTGACAGTTTCGTCAGAGTTGAGAGAGTAAGACTTGGCCGACCCTTTTTTTTAGTACGATTGTGGTCTAATTACGATGACAAATTCGATAACAGTACAACAGTGACAGTAACACGTTGACAGATATGGTCATCTCCGTCAATTGGTCCTTTGAGTCTTAAAAAGACTGAAAGGATAAATTACATGTTGGTGCTTAGGTATCTTGAATATTGAAACTAAAGAAATTAATCCTGGCATCCAGGAAATCTGGTAGTATATCTTGTGAATTTTGAAATCATGAATTGATTTTGGAGCCCAAAAATTTATCTAAGATACGATACAAGGTACGTATCGAAATTACATTTTCAATCGTTTTAGACAGATTTTTTTAGAATGTGTCTTTCTTGAACTATTGCATGTATCTAGTATCTTATATCAAAGAATCCTAGCCATCTCTGCAAATTGAAATGATTTTTTGCAGATTCTCAAAAAAATTCTGCAGTATTTGAGCGTTACTGACATTAAGTATCTACGAGAAACGTCAACGCAGATCAACAACGAAATTTTAAGTACCTCTCGTTTCAAGAAGGGTGTCCTATTCGTCATTTGTGAAAAATTAAAAGTACTTCAGACCACCGATGTGGAATGGAAAAACATTCGAATCGAACTGTACCAAGGTATTGGAAAATATAAGGAAGAAAGAGACAAGATCATGCACTTACTGAAAAATCACGTTGAAGATTTAACTCTGGCTGGCAATCCGGAAGAGAGGGGTGGATTTTTAGATGACAGTTTAAACGAAAAGAACTTGAAGGAAACGTGGCCCTTAATTATGAATAGCTGGGAACAAAACACACGATTTGAACAACTAAAGAGCCTTCGTATACATTCGTATCTACTGAACGCCGTCAGAATTTCAAACACCCCGTTGTTAACTGACACTTTCTTCGAAAACTTAAAGCGTCTCTCATTATTCGTCAATCCTGACATGAAATTATACAATCCAAAGCATGAAACAGAAAATCTTGTGTACCTATCTAAAAATTGCAAGTCATTGACTGAATTTAGTTTAGATAGAGCTTTTGAATCCCATCTGGATGCTTCACAGTCTGTGAAAGATACAATAAATAACATCCTTAAAATCAACGCCAAAAATCTGACTGTTTTGAATTTGGACGATGATGTATTTTGGAGAGTGGCCGAAGCAGCTGGAGGCTTAACATTTCCATCGTTGAAACATTGCAAGATCCGTGTCTCAAGTACAATTGACCCGCAGTCCCCAACGATCTCAAATGTGGTTCAGTTTTTGCGCAACCAACCACTTCTTGAAAGCTTAAGTGTTACATTTGTGGATGTTTTACCATTTGCTGTGCTAAACATCGTTAGAGAGAGAAGCAAAAATTTGAATAAATTACACATCAAATCTATGCATTTGGACGAGGATATTACTATTGACTTCTATAAGACCTGGGATTTTCTTAAAGATCTCGAGGAATTGAGAGAATTCAATGTGATTATACCAAAAAGCGATCGTATGTTAAACCCTATCATGGTCTATCCCCTAGCAATGACGATTTTGCCCAGCAACGTTTCGAAAATTAATTTGAGAGGCTTGCACTGTGGTCTAGAAAGGTTTACGTTTCCTGTATTTTCATATCCTAGTTTGACTGAACTTTCTCTGATGCGCTGTAAAAATTCTCTCATCGATGAAGACTTGCAATTAATTATTGCGAATATGTCTCAACTCGTGAAGCTGGAATTTTCTCACTGCCACGATGTTACTACCTTTGGTGTTACAGGAGTACGTGACGCTTCCAAGTCCCCCAAAGAAGGTGCTACAAACCCTGCTGGAGTTTCCATAGATCAACTTAGGGGTAATAGACCTCGCATAATTCCCGGAAACGTTTTTAGAACATTTATGTAACATCTGTATATGTAAATACAAACTTTTTTTTGCAGGGCTAAAAATTCTTACTATGCGCGATTGTGGTTTTATTATACACGATATAGCTCATGTTCTGAAATTTCAATTTCTAACTGAACTTGATGTTGGAAATAACACCAGAGTAAGGACTAATTTTATTTTAACGGTTATATATAAAGACCTAAAGGGCATAGAATTCTACTTTAAATCAAATTCAGCGTATATTTCACTTTCAGATTGACAACAAAAAAGAGGAAGAAGAGTTTATCGAAGTCGTGATTTCTCAAAATCCTTTACTGGAAAAATTGTGCTTCTCGCATGTGGTAGGGTGTCCTCTTCATGATAATGTTATACTTTTGTCTAACGGACGATGTAAACTGACATATGCTGTAAGCCAAAACCAACGAATTAAATTAAATGAAGTTTTATTTTCTTACACTTACACCACAATGATTTTATTTCGTTCAGGATTACTCTTGGCCAGAGTATGACTCAGATATTGATGCAGAAATCGATAATTCCGATTCCGATTTTTCCGGAGGTGGTTACCACCTCCACGACCATGATGATGACCTCGACTTCGATTCATTTGAAGAAGAAGGTAGCGAAGACGGATATGACGTTTATTGAAGGGGAGTCAAGCCGAAGCCTATTTGGAATTCAGTATATATATTTAGTTATAAGCGTCTTCGTCTTCTTAATTGTATTTTGTTCGGTGAAATTCTTGTCTGTTATTAGATAATAAGATAATTTGTGTTTAAGTTTGTTACGCCAGTTTTGTATTTTTGAGAGACTGAGGGACTGATGTCAACGTTGTTTGACTACCTTGCCTAAGCTGTAAGAATCTTGGAGACTTTCCATTGCATTGCTCAATTTTGTGGTTACTGTATAACAATTTGAAAGTAGGAAGAATACCATTGCCAAAATTCTTCCAATATTTTTCCATTGCTACTGCGTGTGTTAAGATATTATTTTCTATACTCTGTTTGTGGCTATAGTTATAGAATCAATAATTAATTCAATCAAGTTTTCTGAAAACTAGCGTTACCGTAGAAAGTAGTTCACATAATAAAATCTGCCATTCCCAAAATCATTTGCCATTTGTATTTCCTGTAATAACTTTAGACTGGATTAAATAAAATAAATTATCACATAATTTGTGGAATCAGCTGAATTAGCAGCATGTATACGACCTTCTGTAAGTCCGGGCTACGCAATTATAATTTGCATCCATCCGCATATTTTGACAAAAGACAGGTGGTTTAAATCCTATCAATTGCATTTACTAAATACTAAATAGATACTAGGGTGAATTCATAACGGAGTTTCAGATGGGGCCACTTACCAATTTTAGGCTTGCGTTACCCCCTATACTTTTTTTGCTTTTTCGGTATATACATAAACATCGTTTACTGTTAGGTTGATTTGCTAAATTTTAAAAGTAAGGGGCCATCGGCCATCGACCCCCTCTCATGGCACTGCTGTTATGTAGGGTAAATAGTTCTAACTCTATTTGCACATTTCTGTATAAGAACACGGAATGAGTTCGCTGATACCCAAAACAACGGAGTGACCTCAGTTCCGTGACTTGTAAAAACACATTCAACAGTTTAGTTTCAGAGCCCCTAAAACACAATAATTCGGTCTTTTCAATAACTTGTTGGCCATTTCTTTTTTTTTTTCATTTTTTCTCAAATTTGTGTTAAATCCAACACCACCTACAATTTTTTTGACCCAGGTGCCCGATCTCTGTGTGTTGCCAACCCTCACCCGCTCGCCCCTACTAAATTATGCCACCGACGTTGCGCGTTAGTTAGATTATCCTATTCGTTGGACTCCCTGAATAAATAATCGGACCTTCTTTTGACCAGCAATATCTTTGTACTCTTGAATGATTATCTCCAGTAGATTTGTTTGGAAATCCGCATCTTGTGTGTTCCGAATATCTCGTGGAATGGATGTCCCTTTTCTCTGTCCCGTGCTCTCACCGTGTTCCTTTGATGGCAACCAGTCATCTGAAGAGGATCTAGGTGGCTCAAGGTCAAAGGTACGACTGCCCGCTGCTATTTTTAAAAATAACTTGGGGGAAAATTGGCATCCTGTATAATTGCTGTTTACATAATAGTTACAATTTGGTGTAGTCTAATTTCTTATTTTAGAGACTAAGAATACCGGTGGTGCAATTCTGCTTTGGGCGCCCGGGTTCAAAAATCCGAGGCACTCAAATCATTAATTTGGTTAGCCCAGGCGCCCCAAAACATCGTTTTACCGGAAATTATCTTGTCATTTACGTACATGGGCATGTAACCCACGGAAATTGCACCGTATTTTAGCTAAAGAAATAAAGCAAAATTAGGTTTCTAATGTTTTTCTTTGATATCTAGTGCAAATTTTGAATCTAATTGTGAGTGGGGCTCATCGGAGTTGTCCATAGCGTCCAAAGCGAGAGTTCCGGCCGAAGACCGCAATTTGTTTTAAAAATATTGAAGCCCGCATATTATTTCCATAAAAATTGAGAATAGTCAAAAATCAATTCCAAAACATTACTAATTCTTAGAAAATGCAATCATATCTAAAGGTTAAATTTTATTTACCTTACTTTTTTTGCAAGATACTACATATTTGGTAGCAGGATGGTTATTTTTCCATTTTAGACATTTTGAGATTATGTCTGTCTAAAGGTGAACACTGGCTCCACCAATGTAGATAGGTTAGATTTGGTGAATTCTCAGTTTTCCTTCCCATGTTCATTGTGCAGAGTGGTTGGGCAATAAAAATGGTTGGCAATATTTAATGTGCAAATAAGTTTCACTCCAATGATATCGTCGTTATTATAACCATCAATGGGTCTTTGAAACATTACCGTCATCTTTGCAAAGTTATATAAATTAAAATGGAAAATTCCCTTTTCAAATAAAGATTTTGTTTTAAATGAAAGTTTTTTAGCCTATTGCGTGCTAATCTCTTATAATTATTAACCGCAAAAACCTTGTTTATTGGGTCTGAACAGAAAACATCATTGAGGTTCCTAAAAAAACTACCAATTGTATTGTATAAATTATTAATTACAATAAACAAGGGACGAAATTGCAATTTTTAGTCTGAAATATACCCTTTTCACTAGTCTTGCCGCCAATATGTACAATTATATAAGTTACCATCACGGACGTACTTTTATTAGTTAGTTACAGATCTACACTGAGTAAAAGTGTGATTGAATAATTTACAATTTGGTACATGCAAGTGGAGAATGTGCTCGTCTTGAAATAGTAAAATGGTCCGTTCTCAATTCGAATCGTGCGCAGAGATCGTAGAATTCGTCCCGTGTTTTTATTTCCACTTGTCTGCCAATTCCATTTCAACTTTATGGAATTTTGATTGGGATACGCAGCTTGGGTGGTCCCATAGATTTCGATCAGCGTAATCGCGACCGAAAGCATTGGAAATATCAGGTAAAACGGCAGGCCAATTGTCTCGTACATTCGAATCGTTCCAAAAATGCTCACTAAATGCAGTCCAAAGCAAATGAGGAAACCGGCAGGCACAATAATCAACACGAGCTTATTTCCGATGACGCAAATGAGGTAGAAGGTACGGTGCAGCCTTATGACCGACATTATATTAAAGTTAAAGCCACTTTCGGGGTACGTGGGGACTTCCGCCGGTCTCCTCAAAGATATTATATTCGTAAATATGGAAAAGGAGTGCATGTAAAATATGCCAAAAATTATTGGAGTCAATGCAGTGAATGCAGCGGGAATGCCGATAACTAAAATTACCACGGCAAAAATGAATCTGACAGCAATGTGCTTACTCAGGGGCGGGTAGAATAAGTCCACCAAGGGTTGAAATGGGTGCTCGTCCAGAGAGAATTGTACAGTAGGTGCAACCACAATAGCCAGAAAGGGTAATGCGAGAAAGCAGTGCAACGCAATTCCAAGCACGTCAAATCTTGGTGGGTGATACCTCGGTAGTTCTGCTGCGAACACATCTGCAAAGAAAATGCAATTTTAAAATCATTTCGAGGGCGTGATAGCGATATTTTATTACAGAAAAAGTATTTAGTGGGGAGTGGGAGTAGTGCTTGATTGAGTCCTATACTTCCTGCGTTGGTTTAGCCTTTCTAATATCATTTTTTATATTTGGGGGGACCCTTCCCCTTAAATGCGTCGCTGCATTCGTCTAAATGCTCCTGGTACACAGAATATTTTAATGTGGGTAGGATACCTACCGCCAAAAGAAAGAACACTTACTTGCCATACATATACATAATATATATACTATATAATATAAGGTAGTCGGACGGTGAACTGAGACTGGTTGAAAAAAGTTGATATCTGCGCGTGCGCGATATTCACATAAAAACTTTTTTTTGAAGTTTGAGATGAAGCTTGGTTCCTTTAAAAAAGATAGCTTGTTAATTTTAAATATGTGTCGAAGTCAATTAAGTCGGAGTAAAAGTGAAAATAGATATTCCAGATAT
>JABASC010001115.1:0-27029 GCA_019776185.1 Plutomurus gul | reverse complement strand
GATGTAGGTTATTTGTTTTGCATTATGAGTGAATACCTTTAGTTTTGTTATCGACATGATGGTGCACATGGGGAGTCCACTACCTTCAAACTCACTGCAGCTTGTTTCTCATATCAGCAATTATAGTAAAAACTAATTTGCAACTAAAGGAGTTCATAAATAAATATCCCGTCGCTGTACCTACAGCATATTGTGTCATATTCATCATTCGCGTGAGAATTTTAATTTAGACTTATTGTGCTATTGACGAGCTCTGTGACTTTGCGTGTTGCGATGTAGACTTGCCGCACATTGATCGCAAAGTACCAGAATTTTCTAATGATATATTGTATGTAGTAGTAGGGAATACTGAAATCATGTAATATGATGAAATAGATGAAAATTCTGTTTTCAGCGAACAATGACTTAATGTAGATCTACCGTACAATACAGTTGTTGAATGATGTCAGGACGTATGAAATAGTTTGGGCGTAGGTAGTGGACTTTCATTTGTGTGAATTGATGTACGTAGCGTGTGTGCTTTTAAATTAACCGTCATACTAAACACCACAATTGTTGGCGATGTGTACGGACGCTTCGGTAATACCACACCTACGCCACATAATAATTGTCACTGGTTGGAATAATGCGGAATCCTGCAATCTAGGATTCTGTGTCATTTGTGAAGGCAAATGGAAAATAAAACATGTAGCGATATTTTCAAAACTTGACGACGCATCTACATTTACAGTAGTGAACATTAAACGTTTACTTCTTTTATATTCAAATCTTTAATTGTCTTTTTTCGGTTCAATTCTTTAACAAAAACAGTTTTTCTATATAAACATCGATCCAGCTTCACGAAATTTACAAACCAGTCTTGTTTAAATACAATTAAATATTAAATAAATTACATTAAAAGTGATTGATTGAAACGTTCCATTTGATAGAATGTGGATTGAACACGATATTTAGCACGTATTGCATTTCCATTGTCTAATCTCCCAGGGTCCTCCGACGTCCTCCGTACATATTTCCTACAACAAATGCACAGACTCTCTCTCAGAGTTCATTATAGTGCGTACTAAATTATTTCGTGTCTTCGTGTGCAAAAGTAAGCTCTCTGTTTTAGTTGGCCACTGCTTACGTTTACACGAACTAAAAATCGCAAGCCTGTACTTTCAAGCAGCAGGTCCACTAAAAATACCATAGTAGCAACTATAGAGAAAGTATATGAATTTTTTACAGGGGGCCACAATAAGAAAAGACGAAGACACGGGTAAAATATTAATAGCTCGGGTGATGCATGGAGGAGCAGCGGACCGCTCCGGATTAATCTATCCAGGTGATGAAGTGGTGGAGGTGAACGGATTGTCTGTAGAGGGCAAAACACCAGATGATGTTCTGCAAATTCTCAAGAACTCTGAAGGAACTATCACATTCAAGCTCGTCCCGGCGGACTCCGGTCGCCAAAAGGTTTCATCACTATTTTTCACAAAACGGTCTCCACTGCTAACATACATTTCCTCCTCCTCTCTCTCTCTCTCTCTCTCTCTCCTCTCCGGCTTGTCTGTCTGTCAGCCGGGCTCGCTTTTTGCCACAGTCTATGTCTACAAACTTTTCTTGTTAGCACTACTATATAGCAAATAGTAGCACTCGCCTCTGAATATCGCTATCTTTCCCCGACACTGCACGCCTTTGTATTCAATTCTCTCGTAGTCATAAGTATTATAGTACATCCACTGGTATCTACCACTCAAAGTTTCCAGAAGTAGTACGGGGAAGCTTTGGACTCTTTACTACAAAGCGAGAAGACTCAATCAGTAGTTTTAACAAGGTTCTTGCATATACACACACACTATGCAACATTGCACTGTAATACTTAACACACAGTCACTAGTAGTTGGTCCGTAGGTATAGAAAAAGCTATTCCACTAGTATAAAGGCATGACAGGCTAACTTTTCTCATATGAAAATAAACAACCCACACTGGAGCATTAGTTTACATGATGTTGACTTTTCACGGTGGTTGCTTGCCGTGCATTGTACATTTCTTGAATTCTGCTGCTTAAAGAACACAGCTAGTCAGTCTAGTACTCTGAAACAGTTTCCTCCTTTTCGCTCTTTCCGTCTCTGTTTATATTATAGTAATGTCTGTACTGTGCTGCTACTGTTTGCAGATACAAGGATCGCGTCACGTCCCATTTATATTACTCTATAAGGTGATTGCGATTTGTGACTCTCTACCATATTAACTATACACACTACTATTTACTATATACATACATAGAGTACACAACAGAAACCACGTGCGCTGCTGCTATAAGTTATTTCCTATAGAAAGGCATTTACCCACACATCTGTACAAGGCAAAGTGTGCCGCTAGCACTAATAATATGTACATATGTAGTGGTAGTAGGCGAGAGAAGATAAGACAGCAGGTAACAGTAGCACAACGTACATGTGTGGTGCTAGGTCTGCAGTAGATAAACAAAACCTTTTATAGCAACCTCACATCCTTTCCCCTTTACTTTCTCCACTCGAGCGTAAAATAAAACTTTAGCCTCGTCCAAGCCAAAACTTTGCATCTATGCCAGTACAATATCTCGCTCTGTGTCTCTTCTTTCTTCCAGCTATATAATAAACTACCTCAAGTCTTTGTAGTATTTACAAAGGTGCACTCTCCTATCTCTTTCTCTAGATACGATACAAATAGCAGCTGAGCTCTAGAGTGAACACCATTAGAAAGTTAGACAGATGAATTCTTCTTTTCTCTCACTTGCTAGGAAGGAAGCTAGGATCTGGTTGTCTTGCATCCCTCTCTCTCTCTCTCTCTCATTGTGCACACTATCACATTACATGCCGACAATGTAGACTATATAATGGGAATAGTGGGCAAAAAAGCAACAGAGTCTCAAGACTTGACTTTTACTTGGCGTTCTATATTATGCTCGTGTCAAATCTTGACATTTACACACTGCTACTACGTATTGTGACTGTGTTGCGTTCTTGCGTTAGCTACACAAATAGCAATACTCAGCAAGTATTCATAAGGGTGGATTTATAGAGCAGACTAGGGAAAACCATTACATAACCATGCCCACCAGGTAGTAGTACAGTTTTCTTATCATCGTAACTTTTTTTTCCTATCTCACTCTCCCTCTCTCTCTCTCTCTCTCTCTCTGAAAGATATACCTACCAGATCGTATAATAAGAAAACCTGTAGCCTATTATTCTTGTGTACGTACGATGAAATAAGAATTCTAGGAAACTCTTTTCCGTGACTTGGAATTTCACTTGAAAGAAGTTTTCAGTTTAATATAACGACATTACTTGTAGTACCTACTACCTGAGATTGTTCATTGAATTAAAGTGGAATTGAAAAGAATACTGCTACTATCTACACTCTTGGTACAGTAGCATTTAAATTGTATACTGAGTGAGTTGCTTGTTTGTAGGAATAACATATATAGTAGATGGTGTGTCGAAAATTTCATGTTAGTGTGCGCGTTTGGCATGCAAATGTATTCTTTAAACATTCGCTCTGCTGTTTCTCTATGCATGTGCTGTGGGATATACATGGTAGTTTTTGTCTGCATGTGCAGCGGAGAGTACCTATCGAATTCGCAACTTAATTGCCCCTATATGCAATACAAGACTAGTTATAGGATTGCTTGTTCGTGTTCAAGCGCTTTTGCAGTGAAAGCGTGCTTGTCCTTTCGTGAATCTAATCAGTTGACTTTCACTTGGCCCTTGCAGAGAGAAAGTAAAGTTCGTGTGCGGTGCTTATTTGACTTTAATTCAAAAGATGATCCACACATTCCTTGTAAAGAAGCTGGACTGGACTTTGTGAAGGGAGATGTGTTACACATAGTGAGCCAGGATGATATTTATTGGTAAGGGGACTCTCAGTGCTAATAAGTACCAGTCATACGTCACATTTGTGCACTTAAAACGTCGTACATTCTCACAACATAGGCATACTGGTCGTAGACTACAAAATATCCTGCTTTTTCCTCCATTGGTCGATGGAAACAGTGGAATTTATTAGCTGACAGCGAGTTGGAACCTGTTCAATTATTTCTACACACATATGAATGCCGTACATATGTATAAGTAACACATTGCGTTTTATATAGGGCAATACTATTAGCGAAGCATTGAGAATAAACCTTAGGAGATAACAATGAGAATCTAGTACAATAAAGTTTACAGTGAGAATATTCTCTGAGATCTACATATCTCGCATATGAAGATAGGTCTTGGAATTGTTTATCTACTATTATGCAGACATGGCACACTAGAGAAGAGAAGTAAAAAAGAAAGCAGGAGAAAGCAATACATCTCTATTAAGCAGTAAGAGTGTATCCACTATTTACTGTAAGTTGGCCACACACATGCATACTGTACGAATGTAATGTACTTAAGTGAAAGGGGGAGTATTTCTTGTGTGAGAACGTGAACGGATGCGGGGAGGACTCGGCCAAGTTGTGCTTGACATAGCGTCACATAGCGCATACGAACGAGTAGTAGAAATAATACAACTGGTAGTATATACATATTTTTCTACTATACAATGTGCACACAACAGAGGAGCCACTGTTCTGCGACATTAAGTGATACAAAACGAAACAAGTTGAGATTGAATTCAAATAGAGCACCTCCACTTTTTGCATAATGGATTTGTTGTTGTACGTAGTATACGAATTGTGGCATAAACAGTGGAATGCCTAGTACAAAAGTTTTTTTTAGTGCAATTCTTGTGCTTTAGATGGATTTGAATGAAGATATTCTGTTAAAGTGTGATCCGGTGTTTCTTTTAGGTGGCAAGCGCGACGTGAGGGTGATAGATCGATGCGAGCAGGTAGTCCTTTTATTTATCATAATATTGCTCAATATTGGTAAATAATGGATTAAATACTTACCAAGCGCTGTGTACAAAAATAATTACAAATATTTTTATGAATAATGGAGACCAGTTTTCTAAAATTACACTTTCTTTGTTAAAGAAAGTGATTGTGTTACTGAACTTTGATTGATAAAATTACGTTTTTATTGTACAAGGACTTTCCAGTAAAATATAGCTTTTATGATGTCACTTTACACAGCTCAGAGTACTTTGCTAATCCATCAATTTCCAATTTAATGAGTATTAAACACACTTAGGATGATAAAATGACTCGTTTATTCATAGGACTTATCCCAAGTCGAGCTCTTCAGGAGAAGCGTTCTCTTCTTGTCCGTACAAACAAAGAACCGGATGCTGATGGTAAGTGCTCGGAAGGAAATTGCCATTGCGATTACGCGACTCATTAATTACCTCTGGCAGTATTATATTACTATATATCGTATGCTAAGCGTATATAAATACTCTCAATAAGTTACTCACTGGCTGTTCCACTGTTACTACTAACAATAAGAACAAAGTTCTCTACTTACTGCTGCTTCCAGCCGCAATGAAGTTTGCATATTCCCTTAATGCATTTATCTACCTGGACTCCCCTATTTTGTCTCTTCCTCCGATTGTCTTTTGTGCCTTTGCGAGAGACAGCACGGAACTCTGCTCGACTCTCTGTTATGCTCGGCCGAATACCTGAATTATTCGTAATTTATACGCATTGCAACGCTCTTAAATATCGGGCAGTCGTTGTCTGCTTTATACATACCCTTATACACATAATACATACACAGTATTGCATTGCATTACACTACTATGTGTACTTACAAATCATACTGCGACAAAATATCCATTAGGTCGCTGTTCAACTGCTCGAAACCATTGCAGTATGTATAAATTCTATTTGATGTTAATCTATCCTTTAAATATTCCATGGAATTTTCTCCTTTTTGATTCTATAAATACTTTATTTTCTATCATTTTTGATGCTACTATATAAATACATTCAAATTTGTATATTTCCAATTTCCGTAGTAGAATGCGAGCAATTGGATAGCGAACAAATACACTTAGTTGTTAGTAAAGTTCACTTGGAGGTAAGTTATAAGGGTAAAACTAAAACTAGTCGTACTACAAGAAAGTTCTCTGAGTGAGCAGAGTGCAGCAAACTAATAAGTAATTTCCTTTATGATTATATAAAGAACATGGTTGTCTGAGACAACTCAACTTGACGCACAATCGAAAAATAATGGAAGTGCATGCTGCTCTACCGTTAATAAATAGTAAAAGCACATTTCTACTTCCCCTCAAACATAGTAAATAGTAGAAATTATATGAATTGTACAGCAGTAGCTTAGTTAATTAAACGGAGAATGCTTTGCCCCTACACATTCTCCTCGTCTCTCTCTATTTCCCCGGCTCTGTATCACTTTTGTCTTGTTGTATGTATCCTTTTTGCCTGTGACTACTAAATTATTATGGTGGTGGGGCTGTGCGAAGACCATGCTCTCAGTTCCCACAAATACACACTAGTCATCCTAGCTAGAGTGTTTGTCGTAGGGATGCACAAGTTGCTAGTAGACAGAACTAGAACAAAAACTGCTCTATAATTAATTTAGTCTGAAATTGTGTTTACTATTCTTTGGATGTACACAAAATATAAGAGAAGAGAGAGACCGGACACAAAGTAAACTAGTTTTGTGCTCTTGCTCGTCTCGCCTTTCACTGGATTTACTAGGAAGCAGTCGAGTTTGTCGAGTATGCACAGAATATGTACAGTATACATACATGCAGTATACTGTACACGTAAATGCACTTCCTTATTCATGAATTATAAAGGACACAGCATCGTCCGGAGATTTACAGATATTTTAGTCGGGTGCGCTTGCCCTGCATATAATATACGTTCCCATCCGTATTACATTATGTATTGTCGCAGTCGACTAATTATCGCATGTTGCCTTTCATACAGAACGTGGTGAAATTATGTGAAAGGAACTGTGTGATTGTCGACAGTGCAGTGAATATTAGTAATGTCCGTTTCATATAAATCACATAAGATACGATAGTACCGTACAGCGATTATGCACATACACTACAAGCCTATGCTTTAGTTTGGCCCAAAATTTGGGATACGTTTTGCCCAGTAAAATACAAAAAAATCAAAATGAATACAAACGTATATATATATATATATATACTTGCACTATTTTTCTAAAATTTTGATCATTTTATTGCTGATGAATATCTCAGGTAATTATACTATCACAATCACAATTCACGGTTTACACTTTTTATGAGTCAAGTGACTTGAACGTTTTTCATAAAATATTATTAATGCACATAAATAGTGAAATATGATGGCTCAATAGGTTTTTGTTTCAAAAAATCGTTTAAAGCACAAATGAATCCCCATATGAAAAAACATCTGCACTGCACGTTTAACTTTGTATTTTTTTTTAGTATGCGCTTACTTTCACTTTACTATGAAGGTGAAAAGATTATTGCACAAAAATTTACTAACAAATATGAATACCTACACTACTAAGTAAAAATAAAATATCGTATAATTTGAGTTATCTTTGTATGGCAAGCTAATAACCGTACACTAAGCGAATTTGATGGGGATAATGATGAATGAGCGAATGATAATAACAAATAGTTTGGTGAAGTTTTGCTTTTGTTTATCATTTATGGGCTTGTTATGTATATATAGTAGATTGCTCACCTTGTAAGCTTTCGGGCTCGAAGGGAATGACAAAAAAAATCACCTATAATCTCACAGAAAATGATGATTATGACCGGGAGGAGATTCCTACCTACGAGGAGGTGGCCAAGTTATATCCCCGCTCGGGTATTTACCGCCCCATTGTCCTGATTGGTAAATTTACTAATCATACAATATTACACTAATAGATTAATCGTTCACACTAAAAGGAACTACATTTTATATACACTCGACTCAAGTTGCATAAAATGAGTATTGGGTTTGGGATTTCGTATTGTTTTATAATTATGTATTTTGTTGCCTTGTGAGAACATTTAAAACATAAATAATTATGCTGACTGTTAGTGTGAACGATTAGTTAATTCAATTGAAGTCATTCGTATTTTAAATTCTTGCCCGTATCAATTAAAAAAAAGGTCCTCCTGGTGTGGGTCGCAACGAACTAAAAAGGCGTCTTATCGATCTGGACCCTTCAAAGTACAAAACTACAATTCCTTGTAAGATACCTGAATCCTTTGTTTCAATATTTATCCACTTTTGTTGTGACACAGAAATTGCTTACTTTCTACATGTTGCTGTTGAATAGATACTTCTCGACAACAAAGGCCGGGTGAAATGGACGGTAAAGAATATTATTTTGTTAGCCGAGATAAAATGGAAGAAGATATCCAAGCAGGGAAATTTATCGAATTCGGAGAATACAAAGGTAATCTTTACGGTACGGCGAGTGAGAACGTGCGAAGTATCATCAACTCAGGTCTGGTTTGTGTCCTCAACCCGCATTCTCAAGGTATGTTTTTTTGTTAGCAAAATATGTCCTAACACGGTTTGGGTTCTTATAGCTTGCATCCAATATCGGTATTTCATTACCGGTAAATAATTTCCAGTCTACCGATTCCATGTTTAGAGTTAAGAATTATCCGTTGTTTTGCCTTAAAGTATTTGCTTAGAGGGCATACTTAAAAACTTTTTTTCATTTTCATAATTGTATATGAACGAGGAGGTTCTTTGGAAAACTTTGCCATCAAAAATACCAACTAAAGGATATAATATCCAAGAACAGAGTCCCTTTTCCCATACTTTCCCGTGAATGCTAAAAATAGAAAATTGTGAAAAATTTAGTAAAAGAAAATATTACAGAATTTCAGATATAAACCCAGATTTATGACAAATGAAAACTGTATGAATGTTTCTGCGATCTGAAGTATTTTATATACCCAAGTTTTGACTCGGCGATTGTATTTTTGTACTTTTTTTCGGCGATTCATTGTCAAACCCGGGTTTTTAGTACAAACACATCAAAATATTTTAGAATCCGTATTCGTATCACATATAGTAGCCCGCATAATATATATATGCTTGATTTCTATATTACGTGATATGTACGCAGATCTTTCATTATACCCATTTTTATACCAATGCCAATCCAATTTTTACAAACTGCGTTTTATTAATACCTATCTTTTTACGCGCTTTAACGCAGTTTTAGAGTGTGAAATGATGAAATGACTCCCGCGAACCCTTCTCCATGAGGATGGTGCGAGTTAGGCGATTGAAATTTATATCAAAGGGGTTCAGGGGAAACTAATTATTTTTTAAAAATTAATGTTGTTTTAAGCACTGAAGATGCTGCGGACGGCGGAGTTCAAACCGTATATTGTTTACGTGAAACCGCCCGCCTTTGAGGTATTTTTTTATCAATTAATTATATCATTAATACTTATCCTAACACTCTCTATAAATGTTAATATACTTTCTGTTTGTATGCATTGTAAACTAGGTACTCAAGCTGTCGCGTCATAACGCATTTGCCAAGTCCACCTTTGACGAGAGCAACTCTCGCGCTTTCAACGTAAATATTTCGTTTATATTTTGTTTTCACTGGGTTCATTATTTTCACCTCAACTCGTTAGTGTTTCTTATATTTAAATCGTTGTTTGGAGACTGGATTTTCTATATGTTCCATTATTTTTGTTGGGTTTTCTTTGTGATCCGTTTGCATTTGGAAAGTTTTTGCATGGTTCTTCATATGGTTGGGTAAAACGCTTGCGGGTGGCAAAATGCATATTGTAGTTTCTATACTAACAATAAGTAGTATTTATCTGTGGGTAGTTACTAACTTTTTCTTTTACATTGTTTCCAAATTATTTTCTCTAAATAGTCAAGTAGACGCACTTAAATAATGTATTTTCGTCTGTGAATGAAATACATTGTTTTCCGTGTTCCAAACAGGAATGTAAAATATTCTTGGAATTTAGCATGTGACTTTCGGTTCGTTTCGGTTTTGAGTTGAGGTTGAAACAGCACGGAATTTGCACGGAGAATTTGCACGATGAATGGAATGGTGTATGAATACTTTTCTATAACTGATGCGAAAAATGCAGCAAAATATCTAGCAATTCTTTCTCGCCAACTTTCAACTAAGAATGCAAAGATTAAAACACACATAGAAGAACTCACGCAATTATAGTGTGAAAACTTTCCCTATAATATTTCCTTCGCTGCTATTCTTATATTCAATTCTTGTGTTATTTTCTCTTGAGAGTAAGTCAATTTTCTTACTGATTGTCGACTAAAAACGGTTTTCGCATTATCCACATTTTTGAACGTTCCCACATTTATGAATCCCCTTTTGTCATAAATAAAGTTGGGGGCGACGTTAAAATAACATTTTTACACTCTTTGTCCTTCGCACTGGCCCTTTATGTGTTTATTACATTTTTATATCGACAAACGACAATTGATTTTCCATTCCACAGCATTTTATCGTCTTTGTGTGATATTTCTTCAAAGAAGTGGTATTTTGTAATAATAGCCGTCGCACATACATTTTGATTTACTCTCACCAAAAAACGATTACAGCAAATCATAATCGTAATGGATTGTGGTGTGGTGTTGTTGAAATGTGACACATTGGCTTAAATATGAACAGTTTAAATTGATATGTGAGCATTTTGATTTCTTCCACTCGAATATAGGATGAAGAATTCCACGAGATATTACGAAGTGCGGAAAGAATAGAATTCCTTTATGGTCACTGGTGCGACGAGACATTAGTAAATGATGATCTGGCAAAAGCCTTCGAGCGTCTTATCAAAATTTCCAAGAAGATTGAAACGGAACCTTTATGGGTAATTCCTATTTTAAGTACTTTAATTAACTTAAATTCACGAAAATTTTTAACATGATTTTTATTAATAGGTTCCTAGCAGCTGGGTGCAGTAATCTCATCGTAATAAAGAATATTCATATTCATTATTATTATTACATGGTTAATAGAGTGAAGTTAGTTCATTTAGGCCATCACTTCACCTCTAATCCTTAATACCCATTAAGTGTACTACTCTAACTAATAAGTAATCTAACTCAAGATTATAAAATGAAGCTAATAAGAATAATCGAAGAATCAA
Organism: Plutomurus gul; assembly: GCA_019776185.1. Classification (NCBI taxonomy): domain Eukaryota; kingdom Metazoa; phylum Arthropoda; class Collembola; order Entomobryomorpha; family Tomoceridae; genus Plutomurus; species Plutomurus gul. The sequence goes on along the minus strand of JABASC010001115.1, from coordinate 16,015 downwards.
TTGAAATTATCAGCTAAAATGGGAAATCGTGAGTTTACATGTGTATGTTACTGATAATAATAATAATCCATGAGGATGATGTTGAGGATGATTGGTTCGGTGAGTGTCATAAATTATTATTGTTATTCAATGAATAATTAGACCTAATAAGTTACCTACATGTATACATAATATATATGGATATACATGCTAAGCAATAGACAAATATACATAGGGTGCAAATTTATACAAACCTGTGCAACTAATTCCGAATTCGTTGATCGATTCCAAGTAACGTATAAAATTCCAAAATATAGATACTTACATATAACAACAACAAACATTGAACATGTTTCGAGTTCCATTAATTGCATTGTATTGCCTTAAATTATGCTATACCTACGTAAAATAACATTTTACTCACTAATAAGTAGCTATCGATGACGGTAATGCATAATGTTGTGACTATTGTAAAATGTACCTACTTCTATTAATCCTCACTGGTCATTAGCCAGTGTGCTCTCTCTACGTACACAAAGTGGTGCTGCATTCAGTTGCATTCTCGTAGAAACAGCAAAGGTTTGAGAAAGAATGCAAACTCGTCGTACAGCTAAAGAAATAATGAAAATGGCAGTAAGGGATTTTACCGTATCAAAAGTTGATGGAATATTTGTAGATGAAACATTTTCTAACCGAAAGTGATTTGTACCATGTAAATACTTGTGTTTGCGTCAGTATACCAAAGTTATTGTAGTCTGATGCATTTGTATAAATTGCCTACACCAATGGTCTGAATTGCGCAAAATATACTCTGATACGTCTGGCATAAAAATTCATTGGCAGATTTCTTTCGAGCAAAAAATTTTCTATGCTGCATTGCAGATGCAGGTCCGTACTAATTAGAAATTTATCTACAGTGATGTATTACCTAAATCAAGTGTTTAAAATTTAATTTCAATCGACGATACACTTATACTAGGGTTGTTTTTATCATTTTATCTGAAAAATTTCTTCTTTTTTATTGATGTTTCGTCATTTGGATTTAGCTCGATACTGCGATATACATCTAATGCTTATTCGTTAAGTAGCGTACCATGCCGATTGTGAGCATTAGTTATTATTACGAACAAAATTGGTGTTTTACTGTAATTGAAGCGCATGTTATTGATTTGCAAGGAAAAAGGACAATTAGTTTTTATTGCTTGGCGGTTTCTGGTAATTCATTTGTCCTAATGCCATTTTCATACATTTCATTTGAAGTACAATGGGATGGCTCCTACTGTGTGTACGTACTGATTCAATTTACTGACGCAGGTGCCTACCGACTTTTACTTTCAACAACCTACTTACAGTGTTTTTTTGTTTTTATACACTATAATTAAAAATAAGTCAATATTTGTAACCTAAAATCTAACATTAATCTCCAATGAAGCTTATCACACATCACATGTATTACCTAATGTACAGCATTTATTATATTAAGTTGTTACAATGTGAAGATATTATTCTGAATAGCAATATCCATACATAATAATTATTTATTTATATTTATAGTATCTGTAGAATTGTACATAAAAATGTAATTTGAAGAGATCAGCATGAAATTGTTTAGACAAGAGCATTTAATATTCACTATTTATTTACTTCATTCAGTTGGTGCTTTATACTCTAAAGGTGAAGTTTTCAAAAGTGCTTTCCAGTTTTAAATATTTTAGCGGTTAAGTTTTATACATTTTGCATTAAAAATATGTGTTTGCCATTATTTCTGAACTTTTCATTATCAGCTACAACTATTTGAAATGTAAATTAAAGTTAGTATTTATTTAAATAAGAACCCGTGTAAGACTACTATGCAACACTATAATATATCATACAGTCTGAACCTGAACTCCTAGCAAATCTACGGCTTAATAATTTATCTCTAACGATATTTCTCTCTTTATTGTGCAATGTCCCTTCAATTCGTGTGGACTAAATATTTATAAGACTTTTTTGAAGATTTGTAAAAGTTGGAGAAACTTTTTTATTGCGTACCTTATCTCATTTTGTATTTTCGGAAGACTCGTCCTAGTCTCGTATATATTTTTCCACTTCCACTCATTCAATTTGTTCTACTTATTGCTGCTGGATTTTTTTTCCATTCGTACAGTCCATTAAGAAACTGCTTTAGTTTCACTTACCTACTTAAATAGTACACATTTTTGATATTAAAGCACAAAAGTTTTTAGCCAAGTGCTACGAAACTTTTTTTTCATGATGCTCTCCGAAAAAAATTTTCATCTCGAGGAACTTTTCCTACTTAGCTAATAATGCAGCATTCCCATCGGGTTTCCTAGCCTTGTTCAAACAAATCTTAATTATGCGTTGCAGATTTTTTCTCTGAGTGAATACATATTATACATATTACTTATGAAATGATGAAAGAATCGGTGCATGGAGTTGGTCGACGACTATTCAAATTGCGAGAGGAATCTGACGTGAAGAAGAGACAAGAAAATGGAGTGGTTTTTTATTTGTATTTATAATTAATATTCTTTAATTACATGTACGAGTAGTTACAATGTTATTAGCACAGTCAAATTAGTTATACATACATAGTAAGTACGTAGCTGTTAATACTTTATTGTATTTGATATTACATAGGTACTAATTGCACAAAGTATATAATTGCAAAAAATGAATTATCATATTGTTATGTACTGGAGTACTAAAAAGCTCAGCTCAGATTCTATCCATTTAACCATTCTAATGCAAATACATACCACAATCAATTGTAGTTGAGGATAGTGTTAGCAGCAATTTTCTGCTGAATTCTTCTGAAACAAACTGTCTGCTATTTCGTCATCATTATTATCCTACCGAAAAAGATGTGAATTAATTGGTAATACATATTAACCTATCAATCATGCATTTAAATATAGTCGTTAAGCGTAAAAATTCAAATGTCACATTTTGCACTTGGTAAAACGTAAAATTAATTTGCCAAAATCATTTCAGGTAGAAATCTCTATTACCATTACCACTTACTACATATTTACCACCCAGTACCCACTGACTCACTACTTAGAATATTTGAAACACCATTTCGTAGAAATATTCACTAACTGTTCAAGCCTTCAGCTTTGGTCAAATTCTCGAAAAATATATAAATTAAATTATTCAAATATTATGTGTTCCAATCTACATATTATCACCATGTATAATATGTAACAAAGCGGCAAGATTAAATTCTGCGCGCCTTGACTCAAACTGGTAAACAATCTCTAATTACATCCAAACCTTACGAATACCTCTTATATCTATACTTAAAACGAAAACAATAGATTTAAATTAAATTAAATCCACAAGAAATGTTGTAACATTCGAAACTACCATGTGTATAAACTAAAGGAATAAAAACTGTTACAATCCGAAACAAGTATTATTAGTTAATCATAATCATCTTAACGATGTGAACAGACATGACAAAAGAACTTGACGTGGATATACAATACTACCTACAAAAAACAACTAAATTCTACGACTAATTACTACAAACAAAATGGCCGTGTGGGGGCAACATTATGTGCAAGACACAAGTGAATATATTACGAATACATTATAAACATTTAATTATGTATGTGGAAAATAATCAGTGAAATATCCATTGTTTGTATGTCATAAATGTAGCGAAAGAAATAGATTGTGTAAGTGTACTATAAAAATAATATATAAAAGTAGATGTAATCCTGTCTGCGAGTTACATACATATTAGTAAATCAGATTTAATGAAAGAAAATGTACGAAATTATGATGAATGTAAGAAAATGTATGCGTAGTGAGGTATGTACATTTGAGTATCAATTATTGGTGATGAAAATTGAAGACACGATATGATAAACAATAAGACATGACAAGAATGTACACCGTACATTAATACAACGGAAACAAAGATCAGTTCATTGATGACAAGTAATAAATAAAATAAATAAATTTATCAACAGATTGCTGTCTTTATAAATACTATACCTTTAATTCGCTTTTGTGCTATTTAAACAATTATGCGCACGCGTGGTGGCTTGCACAGATTTCGCAATCGTTCCCCCACCAAGTATCCTATTCTGTACATTGGAATTTTATATTGACAAGGGTAGTAATTAAAATCCGTTTACGTCATAGGAGTAATTATTACACGTACATATTGTATAATTCCTATTTTTCCCTCGGTCAAGTTACAACAGGAATTATAAATATATCTGTGAATTCATAATATAGTTTTTTAAAGTAATTATTGGAATCCTTGAATTTGTTTGAACAAAAAATGAGCGTGTTGAAATACAAACTATCATTTCACATAGAGAAGTAAAGATTGGATGGTCGAAAGGATGCATAACGAGGTAAATTATATATTCACGCGATTGTTATGATTCAATTATGTGCATGCTGAGGCTTCTTATATTTATATACAGAGTAGTCTACTGTCAACAGTATCTGTAGACCAATTGTTGACCATCCCTTGATGATTATACTAAATATAATAGTTCGTTTGCTAACTCATCTAATACTGCCTTTAATGTATATAAACGAGTATACTTCCAGGGAAAAGATTCCTATCAGCTTCATCCATCGTTGCATTCGTTCACCACATGTAAACAACATCTCACAATCAGTGTACATTGTACATTGCATCTTCTCTTTTTTAAACAGCACTTACATTTAATACGATGTTGGAGATGCACTTTTACATCTAATAAATACCAACAATAATAATTACAGATTCTCAATTCTCAAATGTTACCTACTTTATGTAATAAAAAGTAATCAAGTAGGTATTGAAAGCGAAAGGCTAAAATGATGGTGTAAATAAATGTGACTTGCCAGAAGTAATGATATTTCACTGTTTCCTTTGAAATTTTCATTTTAGTTTGCAGACCAATTTTTCATTTGTCCCTGCCACTTCTTCTGTGGGTACGTATTTGTTTTTAATAATATGTCATTATCCGAGCAGACATTTTGTTGGTTTGCATGTGAATATTGTCACTTTCCATGAAGGAAAAATAACACAAATAATTACATTTAGTATTGTGAACAGTGGAGTAGCCCCAATGGGCTTTAGGGGATGATGTCTAACCGAGGGGGACACCTTTTAGCTAATTTCTTAGATAAACAAAGGCTGAAAGGATATTTAATTACGATTTTACTACAAAAAATATCCACTTGCTTAAAGACCATAGATTGAACAAAGTCCATGCAACCGTTCCTACATCACCGAGTGCCTATTTCAAGCGACTGTACTAATTAATTCAAAGATTCAATTTTCGGCATTCATAGAAAGAATGAAAGTGGACAATTTAGTATTTTTAGTTCTTTTCGATTTTATTCAATGAAATTATGTAGTAATACATAAAGATTCTAATCATTAAAACGAAAACAACCAAAAAGGGCTATAAAAAAGCACTTGCAATTGTTTATTATTATTATTGTTAATAGTCAAAGATACAAAGTATGTATCGTTGATGAATTGATATAGTCGCATGATATAGGCACTCTATTAGGTTGTAACGGTCTTATGGACTTTGTTCATGTTTTGTGTACATTTTGTTTTGTATAGTTTAGATTGTACTTTTATGCATTGCGTTTAGTTGGATCTTAATGCCTTTATTGAATAAATCTACCGGATGCACAAAATACCACCAAAATGTGCATTTTCTGTGAACTTTTAACGAAAAGTTTTCTGCTTCACGACCTAAAACTGTTAATATAATTTTACCAAAAAGCCCTCCCCTCCAAACCTGAAGCTACACCACTGATTGTTAGACCGCTAGCACGAATTTCGTTTCCTCGTTGAGGCAGGTAACACGTCATTGTTTATACCATTTTAATTTCATCTTTTGATTATACAGTTAAGTAGCATCACCTGTTCAAGAAAATTAAGTATTTAACGTGTGTCTCCTTTGCGTTTATGGGATACTGATTCCGAATCCCTACGTGTACAAAATGTACATATTATCCAATGTATCTAAAAACCGACTTGCACGCACATGGCACTAGTGATGTTGAATGCGAACAGATGAGAAATGTTCTGTAAAAATATACATTCTTTTTGTATTGACTGAGTATACTTCCATTTTCACAACCAATGATTACATAACAATTTACAATGGGAATTCGCAGAACTAAAATAGTTAGTCAGTCGCCAGTCAGTAGTTGTACCTGTGTCCTATCTAGTTTCTAGTTAGACAAGAGTCTGTATTATCATATACCTGTCATTAATTCCATTAGTTGTCTGTTATTGTTCGTTTTGCGTGGAAGCATTCATTGTTGTTGTATTTACCATGCTATGCTATATGCGAATTTGTGTTAGTAATACACTATGTCATGAGGTCTATGCAAAAGTTGTTTCATTGAGATGAACGAATTTTTTTCTAAATCATTTCAATAAATTGTTAAAAGAGGAATTGACGTGCACGATCCCGTTCAGTCTACATTTCCAGTGTAGTGCATATACTTGATTCATTTCTAAACAATATTTTATTCCAGCATTTTTTGCGAAATAAATATTTGCGGTGGTGGAGTTTTTGAGATTGTGTAAAAATGGCTGCAATCACTGATAAAGAGATGATTGCAATTGCAAAGGTACCATACTGCATTTACTTAAAGGGAATTTGCTTAAGTCATTTGTAGTTTATTTCATGTATTGAATACAGTAGCTATGTTTCTATGATTTTTTCAGTTTCGATCCAATTTGTCGGATTTAAAATTAACAGGGGAGAAAGATAGCGACTTGTTTCTAATCCGATGGCTGCGAGGTATGAATACACTCTAATATATATGTAATAGTAGTCCAGTAGTCATTCACGCTTATGCCTGCTTTGGTTTTGCAGCAAGAGAATTGGATGTAGCCCAAGCAGAGACGATGCTCAGAAAAGTAAGTATTAGTTACCTTACCTTTCACAATATTATTAATTTAAGGTTTATTTATTTCTATGTAAACTGCAGATAAAGAAGCTGTTTTTCCTAATAATGCATCTTTTATTGTTTCTTTTAGAGTCTGACTTGGAGACAACAACATGGCATTGACAACCTTTTAGCATGGAATCCCCCTCAATATTTACACGAAGATTTTCCATTCGAAATCGCTGGTTTTGACAAAGATGGTAGCCCAATATTAATTATTCCCTATGGACGTTGGGATATTAGGACGGCTGTCGAAGCAGGAAACAAAAACGAATTAGTGACGTATATCAATTTTGCATTCGAATCCATCGTGGATGTATTGCGAAAAAGATCAGCAAATAACGTCAAACCCATCACCCAATTTGTGGGTATCTACGATATGGCACATCTAAGTTTCCGACAGCTTACGTCAGTTTCAGGTAAATCAACCTTTAATTCCATATGCCGATCCCAAACATTATCTGAGTTTTTATTAAATGGCAGCTGTGGATGTGATGCTGGATACTGCACGTCGATTTGAAGCCCATTTTCCAGAAACTCTGAAGACAGCGTATATTTGCAATTGTAAGTAACAGCAGGAGAGTAGATATGTGAATACTACAAAAAGTCGAATTGTGGTTAAAAATATTTATTCATATGAATTTTTGTTGTTAGCTTCTCGTATTTTTACGCTTTTGTACGGTCTCATCAAGCCATTTTTGTCGCAAAGAACAGCCGATAAAGTCAAGATCTTTTCAAATCCTAACAAACATAAAGCAGCACTTTTGCATAGCATTGCAGCGGATCAACTGCCAACTCATTTTGGTGGAACTCGTGGATGTTCAATCAAAGTAAGTCAGAAGAGTTTAGGTTCACACGAATTCAAAAAAATCATCCAACATTTTTAATATATTTTATACAACACCTTGCACTTTATGGTTTACCGTTTAGTACTACAAAGATGGAGCTGCGAAAAATGGAATCCTTGTAGAGAATTCTACGGATGAAGATTACGTGGCTGTTACTGTCGAAGCGGGAGAAAAACTTAATATAGAGTACTCGGTGAAATATCCGAATACAACCATGAGGTTATTATTAACATGACCATAATTCCATATTTTCCAACAAACATAAATATTTATATATTTATATGTAATTGTTTTACTTTGCAGTTGGAGTTTCAAGACAGATTTCAATGATATTGGATTTTCACTGTGGTACGGGACAGCTGAAGAACTTGTGCCTTACCAAAGGTTGGAGTCTCATTTGGCGAAACAAAGTGGATCAATTACGTGTATTAAGCCAGGGAAATGTTAGAACAATAGCTTGACTAATTTCAAAACAATTGAAGATAATCTATTTGTTTGGTTTAGAAACATTATTTCTTCATGTTTTAATTTATGCTTCGGCTTTCTTCTTTGCAGATATAATGGTATTCGACAATACTTACAGTGTTGTCCGCTCCAAAACTTTACATTATACTGTAAATATTACTTCGCCTGAAGATGACGACTCCGATGAAACAACAAACCTGTAGACGAAATGTGAATTGTACTTGAAAAACTCTTGTAAATATTTGAAATTAATGAAAATAGTGAAAATGTACATATGGGCTACTAAAAGATTTCTTTACTATTGTCGTGAATGATGTATGCAGTATTAGTATTATATATCACCTCTGTCACATTACGTAACACATTAAATAAATTTCAACGCAGTTTCGACGAATTTTTCCAGTACTACTGATTTAAACAATTCATTGAAATTATACATAAATATAAAGCACAAACAATAGAAAAAATTAATGCAAAATGTTATTTTTTATTGAAACACCCCTTATTGTTCTTTTGATTGTACACTGTACAGGTTAAATAATTATATAATGAGGATCAAAGACAAAATCGTCGTGAAAAATATAGTAGCTTCAGTAAGTAATTCCATTTGTATATTAAAGGTACGTCAAAACCGTTATTAATGCGCATTAAAGCCGGAATTATCGTAGGATCTGAAAATTTGAGTAGGCTTCGTTTGACTGGGACCTCGATGCTTTCCATTTCCGTTACTAATTCTATGCTGATTGGGAGGCATGTATGGATTGTGCAGATGGAGGTCAGAAGCTTTCGGGTCGAACTCATTGTGACTGTAATATCTGCTGTTGCTCTCGATATTAAGATCCCTTTTTCGTGGTTTTGTTGTTGGTTTTCCCTTCAGTTTTCGATTTATTTTCACTATTATCGGATGAATGTATTTCTCTTGATCCTCTGTTAGACTCGAAGGACCTAAGGCACATATCAAGCCAATATTGATGAAAGGGGAACCCGGTTAAAAAAAGCAGGCTTATTTATGAAATACTTAATACCAGTAAGCAGACTGATGATAGAGCCCACAATAATCGTGATCCACATCCCAATTAGGGGATACAGAACGTAAGATATTGTGTAAATTTTCTCCGGCCACGCTCTAGTAACATAATTTGCATTTTTATAAAAACAAGACACAATCTCAGACTTCGTAATTAAATTAATATGTGAAGGTACACGTCTAACTACACACGAAGCCATAGATCCTTAAATTGTTTTAGCGTACACTTCACCCAAGGGTTCCGGTGGATTTTCAATTTTATAGTAAATCTCAGTCAAATTGGCCACTCTGTCCAGTGTCTCATTGGAGCAATTATCGATTCCAAATGGAAGTGGAGGAGCTTTTTTGTTGTAGAAAAGTCCACCAGCGCTTATCCACAGTGTAATTATATGTGCAGTGAGCATTCCTATTATTGCACCCTGAAAATCGAAGAAAGGAACATTAACCTGCTTTCAGTATATAAATATGTAAATGGACTCACATATTTATTAACGAAAGGAAGCAAAATTCCGAGACAGAAAACTCCCAGCAAAGGTCCTGCAACCGCTCCATTGACAACCTTTAAAAAAGGTAGAAGACCATCTCATTTATCTTGGAATTTACAATCATTTCAGATGCCTCATGCATCACATGCTGTGTACACCCTGTGTTAAATGTAAGTGTAATGTTAAGTGTAAAATGATCGTATGTTATTCCTAAAAACTGTTGATTCCGCTCATGATGCTAATACTAATATTCCATTCAGAAATTATAAGTAATACTAATGGCAGATTAGATTTCTCATTGTGTGGATACCAGAGCTGCGGAGAGAACTCCTCCTAAATTCCCAGCTACGAATCCCATGCCAATTGTCACCAGTCCATAGCCAAAACCTAAAATAAAATTGCTGTTTGTATTCATTTTCATATTACCGACTAATTATTTTATAATTAGTTTTTGAAAACTGCAATTCATTCATTATTAAAATTATTCCTAAACTATACATGGTGAAGAATTCAAATCCGACTAAAAAAATCGATGATGTTCATGTTTACAATTTTCACCATTTTGAGGAAGAGTCAACATAGCTATTTTCAAAGGGGAATTAGACGATCTTTAGCAGACCCAATCCTTACATTTTAGCTACTCTCTCTCTCTCTCTCTTTATATATATACGTGCAGTAATAGCACGTGAAAAATTGCTGAGACAAAGGAATCTGTCACTAATGCTTTGACTGACATAAACTTAACGTACCAATGAATTTCGTGACCATTCCTTGTTGACCTTCATCGAGCTTTCGGAAATAGGCAATCTTGGTGAAGAAATCCTGCCATGTCACAGCGGCGAGAGAATTCAGTCCAGACGACACAGTGCTACATTGCGAGCAACAAAAAACTGTTTACATATCCATTATCATAATGTCTGTTCGAAAACCGTGTCAGTCAAGTAGATACAATAGAAGCAACATAAAGTACATCTACTGCATATCCACGCTAACGACTTATCATCATCGTGATTGGCACATCCCCAGCTAAATGTCAAATGTGCGAACAATAGACATGGTCACTAAATTTCCCTACATTTCAATGTTCACCATTACGCACCAATGCAATAATTATAAAATAGTAATAAGTACGATTTTCGAGCAGCCAAGACAATACAGCAATGCAAGGGATTAAACATGTAGCACTATATGCGTGAGAATCATAATTAATGTCCAACGTGCATGCGATGTCGAAATCGTACTTGTTTTTTTTCAAATCCAGTTTTTTGCTGGCATGATTAAAGCTTACAGTGTAAAAATATTTAATTAATTTAAGGAATCAACGATGGATGAATCATCATGAATTACACTTGTGGACTAACTAAGGTAATTTTACCACAAGACTAATTACCAGTAGAAGATAGAAAGATAATTGCAAAACATGCAGACCTAAGAGATCCTGAAAATAAACACGCAATAAAAAGTCTCCAGTAGAAGATAGAGAGATAATTGCAAAACATGCAGACCTAAGAGATCCTGAAAATAAACACGCAATAAAAAGTCCCATCAGGCCAGACGTGGACGAGAGGAACTCGGTGACAAAATGTGGAGCAATTTGATCATTTCTTTTAATGAATCCCAATGTCAATGGATCACAACCTAGAAATTATTAAATATTTCCACTCTATAAAAAACTTTGTAACGCAAAATACATTTCAAACTGATGAAATGCTGTATGAGAATTTTTACCAGCAAAATTCGCAAAAATAACAACCCCACTGAGTACGGCAAGACTCATTGTAAATGCAACGAGGGGAGCAGTAAATAGTAGAGCACTGCAAGAAATATTTATAATGTTATTTCTTATTATTTATAAAATTGATTAATTAGATTAGCTTAAGTAGTAATCTGTGGTATGTAAAAGGAAATTACGTAAAAGCTTTTTTGAGAGATGGCATACTGCAATAGCGTTGTACTGTTGTCTGATGGCATCCATAGGCGGAAAGCCAGAACACACCTTGCCCAAAGAAAATGTTGAGGGAAGTGTGTCTAGTGAAGGGATCAACTTTGAAACTAAAAACAATATTACAAAACCATAAATATATTTTACACATTAATTTGTTACTTTGAATGATAATATCAGATTTTATTATTGCGGAATATTCAGCTGGGATTACTTTAAGAAATCTATTCTTCCATGGTCATTGGCCAGATTGAACACCTTGTCTATTCCACCAACGTTAATAGAACCCTTTATGATTACTACAAAAAATAATACAAATAATGCACAATGACTTAAAGTGAACAAAGAGGAATCAGTTAGTATTTGTAAAATTGGAAACTTACTGGCAAACATTCCCGCAAACATCATCATAATCTGGAATACATCTATCGAATTCAGAAAGGATAAGTGGGAAGTATTTTTTTTCGACTACCACATCGATGGGAAGGAATAAAAGTGGAAGGGTGCAGCTCGGACTAGCCAAGGTACCTTTTCCAGGCAGTCAATTCCCGGCTGCATCATGAACAACTATGCTCATTGGGGCCACCCAATTTCACAAGACGAAGATCATGCACGTACACACGTGCGTACTACATATTGGACTTGAGCCTAACGTATATTGCATATGAAAACATTGATTGTTTACATATTTCATGAAACTCATGTGTGCACTCATAAAGTGCATCTATGCAAATATATTGGTGCCAGAGGTTTGCAATATATTTGCACATATGCAATGTTACAAATATAAGTTATCAATCTGTAAAACTTTTTAAAATATGTTATATTTTGTAGAGAAATTAATTTGCGAATGCATAAACGAATAACAGGACTCAATATTGTCTATGCGTGTGTATACAATTAGGTATGCGCTTGCTGAGCTTATGAAGTTGGTTGGTCCCACACTAAGCATGGTTATGACCACCTGGAAAAGTTACGCTCGCTCGTCCGAGCTGGACCTTCTGTTATTATCCCTTCTCCTTGATTTAGTGGTCGAGAGCAAAAGACCCTGTCCGAAGAATTACATAATACTACATACCCGTCCACACGACTGCTTTGATGCCTCCCTAAAAAACAATACATATGCTTATTTGATGGAACAATTACAATGGAGACAGGGTTTAAATTGGGAAAATCAAATATCCAACTTTTTTACACCGAGAAAATGAGAAATGGAAATTGAAAAGCAGGGAAACGGGAAATTTCAGTGGGTGGGAAAATTGAAGACCCTAAATTGAGGCGTGTCTAGTAAATACAAATAAGGTATGGCTTACAATAGCTGTGTAAACACCGGCGCAACCCCCAATCACAACAATGGACAGCCAAATAGGGAATTCGGGAATCATCGCATTCAGAGCTAATGACGGAGCAAAGAGGACAACACCCATGTAGAGAACAATTTGCACTATAAACGTAAGCGTTGCGAGAGTTCGCACCACCTCAGACTTGAATCTCAAGCCCAGGTACTAAATTTGTAAATAAAATAACATTAATAGAATTAATCTTTTTCAGGGATATGTTCAATAATAAGATCTTACTTCGTATGCACTAGTTAGTTTGAGTCCATACAATGTAGGCAAAAATAGTATTCCTCCCAAGGGAATGTAGAAGAAGCAGCCAATAATCATTTCAGCTATTAGCGTTCCGTATGAATATATTTCTCCGGCGAATCCTAACAATAAATATTAATAACTTTAGGTCATAAGTCATAAAGAAGGTGATCATGCATGTAGAATTAAAATTTTAATATTGCATTACCTAAAACAAGAATTGCTGACATGTAAGTGGCCAAAAGTGATAATGCAATTGGAATGATATTTAAGCTTCTTCCTCCGACAAGTAGATCGGCATTTGTCGTCTGTTTCTTTATGAAAGCATAATAAACTCCAATCAACATGGACACGGCAAGTGTTCCGATGAAAATCACATAGTCGATTATGGTGAAAGCGACCGCCATGATGACAATTCCTCTTCCTTAATTATATAACACAGACTTAGGACTAGGATTTTCTACTCACTCGTCGTATTCAGGAAAACACTTTAGCTTCACAAAAATATTTTACAAAGTTTTCTAAATGTTTTTCACGTTTCAGGTGTTTTATTTGAAATATCGAAGAGATCCATGAATTCCTGTGTGCACATTGGGAAGAATTCAATTTTTCACAGTTGTCGCCACCAAAAATTATCCAAAACTGAAAGTTTGCACAGACGAGACGAGAGGGGAACGGACAAGGAAACGAATTTCATGTGGAACTCCTCTATGTGTGAGACTGTGTATGAAAAAACGAAAACAAAGAGATAAGACGAGATGATGGACTGGTTCATGAGACAGTGCGAGTGCGACTCCTACTCGTGGTTTGGAATGATTTACTCATTGTTTAGATAATTTCACATGTTCAACAAGAACAAGAATAATTTCCTATACCTGTCTGCACTCCTATGTATCTTTCACAGTAACACAATTATTCACATCAAAGGAACCTGTACATTTAGATGAATACACACACAGAGAACCGCATGTAATACATTCGCGTAGGCAGCTATAAATTTTTATTAGTTTTACGTGCTAAAAAGAATGATCCTGCACCTGGAATCTTGTAGTGGCTGGGCTGATTGCAATATTATGTTTAATCGGTCTAACAAACTTGATCGGAGAGTCGAAAAAAAAGTAAATATTTCCAATGTCCAAACGTGGCCAGGCCTAAATTTGTGTATCCTACAAAGTAGACGTTTTTTTGTGCCTGTGGGTGTGTTTATTCTGTCCAGCACCCAGTTCTGTTGCTCTCTGACAGTTTGTATGTGTTCCACCGTGAGAGCTCTGAAGTCAACTGGCAAAATTTTTGTGATAGACAGTTCTTACGTAAGTATAGGAGAATCACTGAGCTCTTGTTACAAATAAATTATCTACCTGTACACGTTTCAGCAAGGTGCACGCAGAATGGTAAATAAATAGTATACCTGTAGATACTTAATTAGTATGCACCCACAGTCAAGCAAGCAAAATGTAAACTAAAGCGAAATGGACGAAAAACTCGTTTTCACACGTCACGTTTTGGAAGAGACGAAACAAGACGAAACGACTATCTGAAATTGAAGGGAGAAAAAAGGGTTTAATAAAATTACTGCTAATATCAAAAGGAATAAAATCGTATAGCGTTATACACGCATTCTTCTGAATCCTATGTTTTAGGGAAGTTTTAAGGAAGAGAAGTAGTAAATAAATAAATGTTGAAGCAAGAGCCTTTTACCAGTCAAGACTCGAGACAGAGAAAATGTGAATACGAATATCTTGACTGCTACTGCCTTATTACCATTACACTACGTGTTCTGTTCATTACAGATGGATTTAGGTTTAACTTCTGAATATGAATCCTAACACTGAGGTTAGTGGATGCCAATAGCTACTATTGACTGCTACTGCCTTATTACCATTACACTACGTGTTCTGTTCATTACAGATGGATTTAGGTTTAACTTCTGAATATGAATCCTAACACTGAGGTTAGTGGATGCCAATAGCTGCTAATGGGGTAGGAAAGATGCACACTCGTCATTCTTCGTGCTAATAATGGGATCATTAACAATAACTTACGCTTGTACTAAAAACAATGCTATACAATATATCAAGGAAAATATTTATTGCTGTGTATGGAGTATTATTATTGTGTGAACGAAAACTGACTCAGAGCCAGGAGATATGCACGAATACAAAGTATTCGATGATTCTCTTCTAGGCTTTGTGTGCTGTGCACGCGTAGGTTTTTGTGGTGTAGGTGGCTCTAATAAATTTTTTATGTCATTTCATGTTATTATGGCTCAAACACTTTTTACAATATAAATTATTATAGTTTATGTTTTTAATGCACATTTTAAAGGGAGGGGATAGAACGAATTGAATTTTACATACTTATTGGGCCTTATGAATAATCATCAAGCAAATGCTTTTACTTGAAATCTCCATGATTTTAACTTGCGTTTGGTACTTTTTACTTGAAGCAAAAGCATTTGCTTGATGATTATTCATACGACCCATTGTGCTTCAACCCAAGGTGTATGAACTGTTTCTATGGTTCTGTGCTTTTATAAGGTGGGTCCAGTTCCGAAATTACATATAATGATCTTATATAAAAGCGCAAAACCATAGAAACAGTGGATTCACTTTGTTTCTTCAACCTTAAGGGGAAGTTAACCAAACTAGCAAAAACGGGCACCCTTCGATAGAGAGAACTACGTTTCGTACAAAGTGGAGTAATGGCTCATTTTGTAGGTAATTTCACTGGGAAGGGAACGACCC
>JABASC010001114.1:0-27049 GCA_019776185.1 Plutomurus gul | reverse complement strand
ATTAAAAAAAAAACATTTACTAATGGGGTCATTTCTCGAGAACGAATGCATATTTTTGAACCAAATTTTCAAAGAAATGTTGCTACTGATGCAAGGTACAACATATATGAGACTTAGTACAATACAACATTGTCGTGACCCCGGGTGACCCAAAATTCCCAGGGTCACAGTTCGCGAAGATAATGTCGCCAAGTTTCATATCATTCGATTCGTCTCATGAAGACGGTTCGATTGATGTATACATCATGCCGCTCAGAGAAGGTTAACATTTCGGACAAAATTATGGATATGGACACAGTGAATCTGAATCTGGCTATCTGAACTATGTACCCCGACTATAGAGCTGTAGTATACCTCGACTGAATACCACGTACGTGATAGTTTGTAAGCATTTCATAAGCTGTGATAGAAAACAAGAGAAAATGCACTCACTCACTCAGTCAGTAGTAGTGTGTCCTTAGTAAAAATAATAAAATTCTGCACTTGCATATAATAATATAATCTATACTCTTGTATAGATTAGTAACATGTAAATACTGGAAATGTATTTATCTCTATGTATGAATAGACACGACGAGTCGTCGTAATAACACCGAGAATGTTGTACTAAAAATAATGCTGTGTAGCTAATATTGCAATGAGAGTGAAACTATACAGGGTAATCAATAAAAAGTCAGACATTAATGTTTTCAATAACAACCACTAAAACTAATTTGGCACAATAATAAAAGTAATGAAGAAACAAAACATTAAAACAAATTTCATATTTACTGTATTCATTTTGAATGTCATTGAAATGAAGAAGAAAGAGTAAAAGTTACATTCATTAAAAAATGGTGGATTGCTGCACCACCCTGTACACGTGTGTGAAAGCTACCGAAGAGTGGTGCATGTGTTGTGCCGTTGTGCCCGGGCATAACCTTGACAGTGAACGTAATCAGCAGCTTCTCTCTCTCGCTCTCTCTCTCTGACGGTGGATGGTAGTATGGTAGTAGTGAAGATGATGACGGTAAGAAGAAAAATAAGAGGTTCTAGAACGCAGTAAAGGCGCATGCAAAGCAATCGCAGTTCTCTTTATCAACTCGTAGTCCACATTTTCAGATGGAACTTTTTAAAAGAAACAGTTGCTGCCGAGATTGAGATTTAAAGAAGAAGAGAGTATGCTGGCAGGCAGAGAAGCTCAACTTAAAAATATTACATCCGGCTAAATCCATCCAAGAATGGATTCCCCATGCACACAAAAACCTTTCAGCGAGCAAAATCAGTCATGTACTGTACATTGTACAGATATACAAAGTGTGTTCATTGGGAAAAGCAGTCTCAGCAAAGAGAAAAGAAATGAAAAAGACAAAGTCTTTTCGTCAATTGGCAACATTCACTTTTTATGCTCCAATTTTCTATTTCCATTCTTCTCCTTCATTTTCCAACCTCTTTTTTTATTTACACTTTACACTGATTAGCAAAAATAGAAGATGCTTTTATTATTATAATTCTACAAATGAATTATTAATTTCTATTCTCACATAAAGCTCACAAATGGCTCATTAGAATAAAGTAAATCTAAATTTTGCATAGAATATAATTATCCTAATTGTTAATAAATAAAGACGCAGCACCAGTGCTTCACCAGCGCAAATTACGAAAATGGTTATTATTACCACATAAGCTAATGTACTTATGGATTTTGTACTCATCGTCATTGATGTCTGTTCGTGTAACTCGTTCACAGTAGTAGTAATTCGCTACTTTACCCAATGACGGCGGATCGATCATTTTCTCATTTCAAGGTCAAGGTCATTATTGTCTCTGCATCGCTTGCTGTAAAGTCATCGTAATAATAAATACGCTACCATGTCAAGTATTTCCAAATATTATTTCCAGATTAAATTAACATAAATATCGTAATTAATTCTAGATGCATCTATTCTTTATGATACATGACAAATAAATAAATGGATTGATGAACCTAATCAGAAGCACTTGAATGCAATTTTTCAAGAGTTGAATAAAACAAAATCCAAAGTCTATCATTTTATTACATTGGAACATGGAACGCAAACAGTGTGTCACGAAAGTTTCGGAACCACTTGAATTTTTCAGCGCGCACTCTGTGTAACATCTGTGATAATTTTTCAAACAATACCAAATTTTCACCAAAATGTCTCCGAAGACCATACTTGCGCGTTTTGCCTTACTGCACTGCAACCGCAACCGCAACTTCCAATTTCCAACTTCCAAAGCACAACCCAGGCTGCAGAACTGTACCGTCCCGGTATTGGGCCAGTGCGTCCAACACTTTCCCAACAGTTTGCCTGATGCTGGCCCAATGCACATTTTGTCGCCCGGCCTAATAACGGCCCGCGTAAGTGTATTGTATTGGGCCAACGATGGGCCAGCACCCTATTACACAGCCATTGCAGGGCCATTGCTGTCCCGGGCGACAAACCGTATACTGGGCCATTACGAAATTTTGCAGCTTGGGTACTATGTAAGTATTTAATACTACTACATCATAATGTAGTTAGTATGTATATAAATAGGTTACGGCAATGCCGCTGTTCGCAGTTCCAATAACTAAACTGGGTAACCGTCAGCTAAGTTATTTATTGACTTTAATTTGTCCTCCTGGAGCAGCAGACCTAACCTTACTTACTTTCAAATCTGACTACCACCATGCTCACTCCATATATTTCGTATTGATGCCAGAATGCCAGCAGCAACCCCAACGGAGAGTAGAAAAGAGAGATGGGCGGTGATTTTAGCGCAGCGAATAAAAAAATTCTGCAGACAAGTCAGCAAATACTTCCTCCATAGATATACATTATAAATACATATATATATTTTGTCGCCATGCTTGTATGGTCTCTGTGAATGTAAAGGTTTTTTGCAAATTGTATGAATATTTTTCAGCATTTGCCGAGTAAACAAAGTCAACAGTTGCATTTGGCAGCTGCTAAATGTAGGCAAAATAATTTCATACAAAGTTAACTTTTTTAATGTTGACCTTTGTGTCAAAGTCACTCGCTCGAGAGTTAGCACAGTTCACAACTGTGTGTGCGGATACTCTTATTATAAATCATATTGCATTGCAGGCAAATTTTTCTCTAGGACACTAATACTGCATTGACTGAACAACCTCTTTTCCACCAACTCCGCAAATCCAATCAAACTCAATCTACTTTGGCTAAATATTTATTTAAGTTGATACGGCGACCTGACGATGCCAAAGAATTTACCTTGTGCACTTTGTACCCCTGCTGGTATTTACGTGCATTTTTGTTCTGTGTGATAATGCTGGAAATTGGTATGGACCTCTGAGGAAAATTGTTCTCCTTTTTCCCACTACCGCTCGTAACTCGTAACTGAGATAAATGACATCAATTGGACTTTGGCCATTATTATGTGTACAAAACACCTTTCCGACTCCATCAAGAGCACTCATCGTCACAGTAGCACAGTCCATTTAGTAATAGGCTCGGTCTCTTGAGAAGAGACCGGCTCGACTGGATTTTTCCCCCACGTGCCTACCTTTACAATTTCCGCTATTTCGGTAGTAAACTAGTAGTGAGAATATCTGTACATATCTGCTGCTGCTATAGTTGTGGATTATGTGGATATATAGATGTCCTGTAGGAATGTGGGTTTCTGTTATTTATTGCATGTGCGACAAGAAAGGCTGCCACGACGGCCTACCTGTCTTGTGTCTGTTGTCTTCTCTGGAATATTTTCTTGTGCTCGCAATCGGTGACATTGCATGCAAACTCCTTTGTGAGTGAGACTGTGCTTTTTACTCATTTATTGTTATGATGATGCAAGCCTCGTCGTAGTCGTTTCAGTCATCCTCCACACACATACATACAGTATACAGCATGTCTCTATTTGTTCCGTCCGTTTTACGGTTACGTTATACTTAGGCAGTATGTTGGGAAGGTAGAAAAACCTATACTGGACTTGCGCTAGGACTTTTCTATTTCTTATCTTAAACATCAGTGACGAAAGACAGTGGTTGTGCAATAAATTTCGTCTGTTTATGTGTACTTAGTACAAATGTCCTTATATATATTTATATGGCCAGCAATAATCTTTTGTACAATAAAATTTGTATTAATGGACGGACTCTGAGTCCATGCTACAGGATGGGCTTGTACTAAACTGTCAGTGCAGCAGGCAAATTAAATGTATGAGAACGTATCTGTTTACATTACATAGTAAAGTAGTTTGTATATTGCGGTGGGAAAAAAACTGGGAAAAGCCCGATTTCTCACAACAACACAATTGTAGTGACGGAGTTTTCCCTTTTTTCCTTTGCTAGCCGTTACGTTGCCTTGCCTATAGCTCAGACCGTGCCAGAGTCTCCTCTCTGTACAGGAAAGGGAAAAACAGCAATTGTAGACTACTACAAAGCTTAACAATGCTGTGATTTTAATAAATTCTTGCATTGTGAGCATTATTAGTGGATTATTACAGCCCGTGGCACAACACTTGGTATCATGCACACACACACACACATAGAGAATCTCCAGATAATCATATTGTATTGTTCTCCACGCACAACAATCGCAATCGGCATCCTTCTTCACATATCCACGTCTCCAGCCAGTTCTCCACTTTTATACTGGTTTTTATAATTTTTTTTATTACGATGACTAACCTACTGCCTCCTACTACTGTCGTACTCACATGTAAAGCCGTAGATTATACTGTATACTACATATATACTAGGTAAGATATTGCAATCGCGACTGTTTCTTCTATTGTAATAATAATAATGTAAGCAGGCTGGCACCGGTGTATGTATGCGCAATGGAAAATTTCGTAAGTGGATATGCAATGTGTACGCAATGGGTTACGATGGTGTAAATTACAAGCAGAAAATTCCTTCTCCAGTGTTTTCAAAGGAAATTTATGGTTTTCCTCGACGATTTTCTTTTTGTGGTATTTACATAATTGCCTTGTTGTGTACTGTGTACGAACAATATTATTGACTCGTAACCCTTTAAGTGTTGAGCCATAAGTTCCAAAATGTCCCACGTGCCTATATCTAGTACTGACATCAAAAAATTTATAAAATATTATTGTCATTATCTAATATACAAACAAGCCCGTAGGCAGGTAGCAACCAGCACGTAATAATCTTGTATATGTAATTGCTTGCTATTATTATAATTAATTTTAGTGAGTCTGACGTTTAGTATTATGATGCAAGCCTCAATTTGCTTTTACTATACACTGACTACTGCTATGTTATCCTATGCGTACGCATAAACAAGTGTACAAGCCAAATATTAAATAAGCACCATGTTTCCCCGAAGGGTCCATCACGTGTTTCTAATATTATTATAAGACTCAATCGAGGTAGGTTAAATAGTTGGGGTGGGAATAATCAACTTTTATGCTTATTTTATGTGCTGAAAAACTAAGAGTACTACGACTACATAGTAAATAAAGAGGATAGATAGAGGACGCGGAGACGAAATGGCTGCAGCAACAGAAATTCATTAAATTGGACCCTGAAAGGATCCCTCGTAAATTTAATGACGTACTGTAATTATACAGTCATCTTTATGTATTATGGAGCATAAAATAAATATGTTAAGCATCTTACCTGTCAATGTGCGTGCATATTTACACGTGTATTCCCACATAATGAATGGCATTGTGTATAAGTAGATGGAAGTAGAAGAGAAATGAAAATGAAACTACAGTGTGAGCTTGAAACTTGTATTACGCATTTCGGCTACGCTATAATATTACCTGGTCTGTTATGGCGTTATTGCTGCAGTGCAGTATAAGATCCCGTGTTTACAATGTAGTTCGCCCGTCCTGGGGGAAATTCAACAACATGCCATTTACGAACAAAAAGTAAATTAAAATAGTACCCTTCATACTTGAAATTCTCCTTGTCTGCATTGAAATCTAGCATTGAGTGAGTGGGTGAAGATTGTTTTTCCTAATTTCATCAGGAATCTGAATCTGGTGAGAAGTAGGAGACACGTGGCATGACAGGCAAATAAACGGAGCTCATTAGCGAGCCGAATTCTGTCAGCCATTCAAATGGAATCTGAAAGAGACATAACAATAATGTGAGGACAAACCGCAAAACAAAACTACGTAATTCCAGACCAGAGAGCGAAAGAGAACTCTCATTCATGAGGATAGGAATCTAATTCATCTCAAGATATTGTCTATGACTAATATATTACATAGTACGTCTCTCTCTGCAAAGTACACAAAACCATATAGCCTTTCAATATGCTTGAGCTGAACTTAATAATTCCACTTGATTTAACTGGGCGGGTTACATAATGCAGATTTAATCCCATACGTCAAGAGGAAGGATTCAATTATTTAGTAGTTTCCATTGAAATCCTTAGATATATACTTATGTACATTATTGGTACATTATAGGGTGTATGTGTAGTACATTGGAAAGTGTGGCCTGGCATTATTATTATTATTTAAACACCGAAACGGATTTAATGCTGCCACTTATGTATTGTTATTATAGTTAGCACTCCATCTCCTAAGATTTCAATACAAGGCAAACAAGTCTGTTATTTTCCGCTGAGCTCTCCATTTCTCATTGGTGATGTGCAATCACATAATTTCGAAGTTCTACTACTATAAAATAATTGATTGTCCGTATTAATTAAATGTGGTCTAATCCATTCATGCACACATCCCACTAGCAACCAAATCAAAAAGACTCCGATAGTGAGAGAGAGAGAGAGAATAGGAAGAATGTGATGAAGCTGCTCGCCATGATTAGCATCGATGGCAAAGTGAGTAAGGGCACCTCATTTACGTTGGCTCACCTTCCCCACTACAGAATTTGCATATAGAGACTACGTAGTAAGTAGTACATATTTAGTGAATGCAGTCTCATTAAATCTGTTGCGGTTCTGGTTTACATATTTTTATTCCTCTCTCGTGAACAGTGCAGCAGCATTTACTTTTACTCCAAGAGAGAGAGAGAGAGAGAGAGAGCCAACTATAATTGAAGCCGTAGCCAACCCACACTCTCACTGAGCAATTTCAAGCCACCACACAACACACTACACACTGACACTGCTATACTATGTATCCTGGTGCTGGTCGTATCACAGAAAATACAATATACAAATGTTGCCAATGTTATCCGCTGTGTGTAAATGAAGTCCTGTAAAATAGTGCAGTGAATTTCTTGAGACCTAAATTTAACTCTTTCTTAAATACACTCGAACTCCACCATACAATGTTGTACAAAAGAGTGTGTGTATAGGAAGTGAACATTCAAAGTGAATTTTGACGAAAACACAAATACAACATACATTGCATGTATCTGTAAATAGGTAGTTAGTTTACATATATACTAAATTTATATAGCGCATGTGGAATAATAGAGCACATCGTACTTGGCGGTATGCAGTTCCTATATATCTGTATATATATATATGTTTTGTGCACATAGTATTTCTAGTTTAAGTGCTTGTATGCACGTACTTTTATTATTATGCTAATGTTGGAATTGAAAACAGAATCGTACGATACTACGTGAAAAGGCCTAAAATAAATTGAAGTCACATGATTTTAAACTGAATCGAATCCAATGTACAAGATAAGTACATAGATTATATTAGTTGTATAATAATGAGCTGCTAATCGTAAGTATGTCGGAGGTATCACTATTACACGTATCTGTGCTGCAATAATAATTACTACATCTATCATATAATATAGGATGATACTACCGTCGAGATCTTGCTGTTAAGGGCTATGCGCTATGTTGCTGATAATATGATGTGACGTGATGTTTTTCTCGTGTACAACTTGTAAACTCACTTTGTACTTGTGTATATACAGTATACGATATACGATTATGTGTATGTATGGAAATGCTAATGCCGAGTTAATATGCAATGAAACGATGCGATGTGACGAACTGTATCCTTGAGATTTGGCTTGACTTGGCTCTGTTGCCATTCCCGTCCCCTCTTCCCTTATACGAAAAACTTACCTAGATATATACGTGCACCATTTTAAACCTACGGATACTTTAGCCATATTATGTTATCTTCTACTCCTACTACTACTAAAACTATTATGAGGATATATCATTCCTGTCCAGAGCTCTCGAGTCCAGCATTTGCGTCATTACAATGTTTTCGTTGCTGGCTTCCTCTGGCTCTTCATTTTTGCCACATGATAGCACTAGACAGGACGAGAATTGGAATTGCTGGTGTTTTATTTGTCAGTCGTCCTGCGACGATGACTAAACAGGTATCTCCGTAATGTAAAAAGTAGAATTACGCTTACTCCGTCGTCCAATGTCCAATAGTGCATTTAGTACAAGATTTGTACTCAAGTTTTAGGTTGGAAACGTCCTTACAAATCATTATGACTTTTACTACTTCCCTAGCTATTTTCTGCGAAATCTTTACCATTACGGATCAATAAGATGGAAGATGACCGCAATAATAAGTAATATATACATTATCTCTGTTTTCTTGTCACGTAATATTCTTCAGTAAAGACGGTCTAGTGTGTTTCTTAATTGTTTTTGTGCTAATGCTTTCTCTACAGTGTGGAGTGGTAGAAACACAATAAGCTCATCTCCTCTTAAGTATAGACCGACGTGTATGAATGATTTACACTTATTTAATATTTGAGTGAGATAAATATTAAAGGGACAAGTGATGAAGGTAAGGTTTGAGTTTTACATGCCACATGATCTTGAGCTGTTGAAAAGTAGCTGAGATTGTCTTCAGTATTTGCATTTCTGTACATGCTATGCTTTTATCATCGTACAGAGCTGATCATCCCGAGTTCTAGAAGAATAAGTTTGCTCGGGGTCCTCTTTTAAGTGGCAATGACAAGTCCCACAACTTTGCCTTGACGGACAATGGACAATGGGCTTACCTAAATGTCTACGTAATTATTTATCCAGCCACTCCAGTACCTCATCGTATTAAGTACTTAGTATGTGTGTGTACTGTGTACACATGGGATCTGAGGTGTTATGAGTTTTAGATAAAAAAACAAATATTTAAGCATCACGTATTTATAGGGACTTTCCAGTGTAATGTTCTAAGAGTTTATTTTTATTTGCCTAATGATAAAAGGTCAGCAGTAGACAGGACAATTGATTTAAAATCCCCTTTTAATGCACAGAATGAGGCAAGCGTGATCTCTCACTTAAAGGACACATGTCCAGAAGTCCCTGCAGCATCTAGAAAGGCTTGAGTCCAGAAGCAAACAACAAACGTTTGTTTGCGCTGGAAAGATTCCCCAATGCATTAAACTGCTCCTTGAATACACACATTAATTTTGTTTGTGTTCAAGTGTATGTTTCTTCAAGTGGCCTAGAAATAATAGCCAGAAAGGCTCCAACGTTCTGCGTATACTACAAAACATAGATTACAGCAAGCTGTACGAGTTTAATAAGTACATGCACAACAACAGATTAAAATATGTAAAGTCCGATTCAGATTAGAGAGGAGAGAGAGAGGAGACTTCCAGCGCTACATAGAAAATGCACATAAGCACACCGTGTGGTTCATGACAACACATTCAGTTCAGATGAAGCAACATCGACCGACCACCTCCAGCATTTGCAAAAACGTGAACATGACATGAACTACGTTTAAAGTTTTTCCAAAACGTGTTTCCAACACATGACGATAATAATATCTTCCATAACTAAACTGTAAATATGCCAAAATCCCCCTTTTCCATGTGAATTTCTGCGTGTTTTTCCATGTTGTCAGCTTCAAGATAAGCAGTCTCTCACAATGAGCAACTAAAGTCTACCGAAATTTTTCATGGAATTGCGTTAGCATTATTTCCAGCAGTCAACCTTCCGTCCTCTCCTGTCAGACTTATGTTCGGATTTTGCATACATGACATTACATACAAGCACATTGTAGTATTGTAAAAGCGAACAAAGTTCGCCTGTGCCTGTAAAATTCTAATGGATGGTTATCTTTCGTTTAGTATCTTATCAACATGTGCCTTTATGCTTGTTATCTAGTTATGCATGCGAGTGTGAGGCGACAAGAAAATAAAACACCCAACCTAGACACGTTTCTTAAGTGAGCTAACGATAAGCACGTAAAAAGGTATAGGTATTTAACTTTGTAAGAATAAGTAAGGAAAAATGCTGTTAGAGAAGGAGGTAGGTAATAGCTACTACATACATTATACTAGAAGCATGCACATAAATTTCTATTACCATCTCTCCTCTGTTAAGTAAGCACGTAGACTGTCTCCCAATAAATTATTCTACAACGATTTCCAAATGGGCAAGACAAACAAACCACTATTTCTCTGTCCATTTCTTGTCCAGTGTATAAAAGAATCCCTCGTCGTAGTATTATGTAAGAAGAGAGAAAAAATATGACAAGACATGTTTAAAAGGAGACGCAAACACTACAGAGAGAACAGTACAGGCCCTGCGTAATACAAACTGAATTGTACATTAAGGTAATGGTAAAATTTGTACATGAACCGCCATACAGTGTAAGTAATGCTAGTATATATAGAGACAATAATCAATGAAAAAACTTGGTCACATCATGTAGGACAGGCCGGAGAGTCCGTCGTCGTCGTCAGCAGCAGCAATGTAATAATGATGTGCTGCTGGATAAGATAAAATTGTGATAGTGAAATCATACCGTGTATATGTACCAATATGTATTGATAGATAGCACTTTGTGAAATATACTGGGTAGTAAATATTATTTAGATACTACCACTACAGCGTTGTACTGAAGAAAAACTGCTTTTATGTAGAATATTATATATAGTAACATGCAAGGATGATGATGGTTGTGTGTGTAGCCTATTGCTCCAGCAATCGTCCTGTGACTGGACACGAACGTGAAATAAAACGTAAGTGCATGGCATAGCACACACACAATGTTACTTTTGTAGTACAGTAATACATGGGAGATATAGATTCGAGTCCATAAGCCGTGTTGTTTTCTGCGCTGGTCTCTCTTTATGTGCAATGTATTCACAATCAGCCAACTGGTTTCCATCAACTCCTCTAATCCTGATATTACTTATTATTACGTTCTACTCGTGGTACTAAATAGTCAAGTCAAAAACCAAGTTTGTAGAGACGCAGTAGTAGTGGTAGTAGTACTTACAGTGTACACTGCAGTATGGGATAGGTTAGTTTCCAGAGTTCTGCTGCCATTACTTACTAAGTAAGAATAATATTATAAGGCTGACTAGTAGAATTGAGAGAGAGAGAGAGAACTTTGGACTGAACTGACTTTTTCGGTCGACTCTTTACTATTCTAGAAAAAAGGAGTAGAGAAGTGAGCACAAACAAGTCCAGCAAAGTCAAGATGACAGGTAGATGGATAGAGAGATAGTATGGAGTACAGGCCAAAGACGAAAACATCTCTCGATAAGATAGATGCTTATATTAAAGAGAGTGCAAGCGTCCCTTTAATTCTCCATTCTCTCCAGACCTTTTCACTGCAAACGAATCAAGTTAGCTACAGATAGCTGGCTGCAAAATGCATTCGCAAATTGGCTACCACATCACTACTCACCGTACAGTATACAAACTTGTACAATATCTGGCTACTACCAACTATTACGAATAGCTAGACTTTAACAATATATTCCTCTGGATGATGTATAGCCACTTGAATGGTTAAGTACACGTATCATGCAGTTTTGTTATGCAAATGCATGGATGCATGCTCCCTCATACTATTCACTTTTGCACACAGAGTCTCACACTTCGCTCTGTGCAATGTATTACGATGTTCATACATTGGATGAAAAAGTTGGAACTCTCTGGAGAGAAGAATATTCTATTCTAATGGCACAAATACAATAATAGAATAAAGTTGCAGCAGCACTACGATCACTCCTATGTACCCACTCACAATCACTCTCTCACACTAATACAATCCACTCAATTGTGTATTAGTAGTAGGGCTGCTTCTTCTGTGTAGGTATTCACATCATATTGTACGTATGAAGGAACAGTAGTGTTGGATCAAATTGGTCCACATTATTCCATATTATTATTGTACATAGTAGAAGTACAGAGGAACGTCGAGTTGATGATTGCAACATCCATTGAATAAATCTGCTGATGTTACTATAAAATGTGTTGTCATTCGTTGGTTGTGCTGACTCTGGTATATGCTGAACCACATACAGTACACTAACATACGGACACTTACTCACACAGAAAAATTGCACAGAAATATTACAAGACAACGAGCATATTAAATTTGGTTTCAAACTGCGTGCATTCCAAGCATACCCTCCAGTATAGACGAAGCTAAGCAAAGCCACGAAGCCAGGTCGAGCTGGAGACGTTGATGTTTTCGATCATATCATCTACTAAATAATACAACAGCATAACAATATTTTGTTGCGCAATGGTTGCATTGCAAATTGATGTGTAGAATGGTGTACCTTTTATTCCGCTTTACAATGCAATAACAAGGAGAGAGTTCCAGCGAATCCCTCAATGCATGAAATAGAAATTTGACAATCGTTTGCGGTGGCCTATAGTTGTAAAATGTTATCTCGTTTACTCGAACAGTCAATATATAATATACAGAATGATTTTATGTAGATACCACGGTAGATATACAGATGCAAAGTTTCTGGGTGTTTTCTACGTGTATTATAAGTATGAGTGACATGACACATGATGATAAGATAGTCAGAGGCAGATAAGGGTTGTCGAGGAGAGACTTGAACAGAATTACCGAGAATTTCATTTTATTATTGGGTTAGCGTCAACTTCAGTGCTGCTGATAAATGCTTTAAAGAAGTTTCCTTGTCATTTGACTCATCTCGGTATCTTGTCTGACCACGTTATAAGAATTTATTAGAATAGAATCGCTGAGTTCTTAGATGTTCTATTCATCCTCACGGTGGTACAGTTGCTCTAAACCATCCATTAAGGTTCACTGTGCTCTCAGTACTCGATGAAAATGTATTTTGTTCCACGCCGACTTTGTGCAAAGACGAATAGTATTTGAATTTGAGTTCGAATAGTCAAAACTTTTCGCACTGTGTGTTGGCCTGCTACAGTGGTTGCGGTGGTTGTGGTTTTGTTTCAACAAAGTGTACTCTGTAGGTCTAAATTATTATTAAAAGAGGTAAAGAATTGGAGGCCGAAATTTCTGAAGCTGGAAGAGACAGAAGCGTGAATAAGATAATTAATGAAGTGAATTTGTTGTTGTTTCTGTTGTAGGATACGCTTGACTTGACTTGTTATAAAACTGGAAAGATTGACTTGCCGAAGACTAAGTAATTCTATCACAATTGATCATCATCCTCACAATCAGTTCAAAACGGATTCGCAATACCCCAGAAAGATGCACCTGGAGATCCAAGTAGCGCTCAATTTTGTCATCTCACACCTGTACAATAAATTGCCACGTCGTCGAGTGAATCTCTTCGGGGAGGAGCTGGAGAAGGCATTGAAATTAAGGTAATAGATTTATAAATAATAATAAAAATTCTATAAGTGTGATGTTTATAACTGTCGAAAATAATAACCGTAAGATTTACAGTACATTAGCATTTTAACATTGTACGTATTCAATTGTCAGATTCCAAAACCATTGGTACCCTGACAAACCGATGAAAGGCTCCGCGTTCCGCTGCTTGAAGACGGGACAACCCACCGACGCTGTCCTTGAGCGAGCTGCCTCCGAAGCCAACGTGAACATCTCCGATATCCTTGAGAATTTACCTTCTGAGATGGCCGTCTGGATTGATCCGGGAGAGGTATATATTCCATGCGTTACACACTTTGCATACATTATTATCTTTTTTGCAGTCTCATCCTAAGTCTTGCAAATAATATTGTTACGAAATAAAGAATTGTTAGTTTTTACACTTAAATAATATTGCGCAGGTCTCCTACAAAATTGGAGAGAAGGGACAAATGAAAGTATTGTGGTCGGAGAACAGCGATTCTCTGGACGAGCTGAACGCGGACCGTGAAGTAACAAAGACTTTCAATCCGGAGGCACAGATCTTCCAGCCGATTGACGCTTCGAGAAAAAGTGTGTCACCGTACGGGGCTGCACGTGGCGGTGTGGGCAGTCCCGATGGATCTCCCTTTGGCAAGGCTATTCTTCAAAATGGCAATAAGCTCATTGGCAATGGTATTCATCAAATAATAATCAATAACATATACACAATAATTTCTTTCATGTTGCACTTATAAAATGTATATACAAATTATACATACATACTATACATTTATACCATGAAGTAGTTTATGATGTACAAATGCAAGTGTGAACTCCTCTACAGGTAAAAATTGAATTCTTTTCACTTTTTCAGGGGCTCATGCTGCGAACAATGTCGTTGGTGTGGGTGGAGTAGGTGTTTCGGGTGTTGGTGTAGGTGTTGGTGTCGGTGTCGGTGGTGGTGGCAATGGCTCAGGCTCTCATTCGCAAACTCAGCCGATAGTGTCACCGAGTGGGCCACAGTTTTTCCCATCTCCTCGTGGCAATAGCACGGGCACGCAGCAACAAATGATGACGACTGCGGCTTTCGCACAGACGAAATTCGGCTCCACGAAACTGAAGACTTCCTCAAAGAGAACTCACCGCATGTCGCCCACTGAGTTCTCCAACTATATCAAGCAACGGGCTCTCCAACAACAACAGCAACAGCAACAACAACAGCAACAACAGCAACAGCAGCAAAATAAACAAAGTATGCTTGGCCATACTCATACAAATCATAATATGTTCTCTCGCAGAATTAGTACTTACATTTAACTCGCTAACGAATTTTATGAATGTTGGTCGTTGGTTAATTTTATATAGAGTATTTAGTGGTACTAAGGGGATTTCTGAACTAGAGTAGTGATTACCATGTGGGATGTTAATTTTGTATGTGTGTGTGTATCCGTACCGAATCGTAGCTAATGAGTACTGAAATGTAATTAATTTATTGTGTAGACTTTATGAATGTGCCGCGTCCTCGGTCGTTGTCACCTCAGGAGTTCAGCCCGTTCGGAGCTCTGAACTACCCCGGAGCTGACAACAAGTACACACCGTTTGACGCTATCTGGAGCAACAACAACAATGGAAACGGTCAGCAGCCGTTTGACTCCAAGCAGCAGCTGCTGGAGGGATTGAGTTTGGGACTGAACTCGGTCCCGTACCAAGGTCAATACCAGCACCTGCTCGTCGCTAACTGAAGTCCCAGCCCTTAAATGCTAAAACACATTATTATGTAATCATTATCTACGTTGCTACACTCCCTTCTACAGTACCTACATACTATACTACTACTAAATGTATGATGCATTGTATGACTAATTATTGTAAAATACCTACAACCTACCCATAACCTCCATCTACTCATTCAGAGAAAGAGAGAAAAAGGAAAATCGTCTCAAAAACAATCTTCTCTGTCAACACACGACACAAAAACAAGCGAATCCCAAAAAACAACCAACCAACCAAACAAACATAAAATAGTATGTACATACCAGCCAAGGTCATCTTCTGCTCGAGCGGTAAAATACAAATTTGTTATCTTTGTTGTTGAGTACACTGTGTAACTTACAAAATACTATTCATCTCATTATAGATACATTTACTATTATAATTGTATTGTCTTTGTATCTGTCGCTATTTACTATACACAACAATGAATAAGACTAGAAGGAGGTGAGGAAAATTAACCAAACTAGAAAAATCAGACTAGTCCGGTGAAAAAAAGGATCGTAAAAAAGAAAGCAGGAGTGAGATTTATACACTGCGTATTTTTGAGGGTGTTGTTCCACTCCTCTGTATAATAACTTGTATGGATTTGAAGAAGAAGACAAAGACTTGATATCGTTGTTGATAATAAAATCGGAGAAAAAGATTCGTAAAATAGGAGAACAACAAATATTTAATTGTTGTTATATCGAGCCCACAAAAAGCGTAGAGTACGGAGAAAGGAAAGTTGAGGAATTTGCACTATACTAAACATTTGAAATCCCTCAAAATTTCTAGTCGTTGTTGTCTATGCAAAAGAAAAATCTATTTGATTATTAGTAGTATAAATAACTATTTATTATCGTTGTCATAATATTGTAATACCTGCCTCGTGCCTACTTGTAATACCTATACCTTACCTAACTTTACCTTTTTACTAATGATGATTACTAGCTGCCCACGTGTTTACACTCTACATAGAGAGATACTATTAATTACTTGTTGAGTTTTGTTTACAATTTATTACATTATATATACTTACAATTGTAGTGCGACATGATTAGTCCATATACTACAGCGTATATTGTATTTTAATTGCACTTCCCAATCAATGTTGACAACGGCTAGGTTCAAACATTGTTGTAGTAGATACACACAAATCTTTATATATTATAAATATATTTAATTATTAATGTTGTAATATTCTTACGATGGTAAATTCAGTCAAGCCAATTAAGTCGAATCAAGTCGAATCAAGTCATGTCAGGAAGGGGTGGGGTGGTCTTTGGTTTTCTATATAAACAGGGATTGCTTTGGGGCGGTTGGGGTTATTGGATTTCACGAAATAGAAAAATCAGTCATTTTCACACTACTTACAATACAATGCCCACCTAAAAGCTATGTCATCATGTAGACATCAACAATAATACATATAATGGTAGAAGCAGCAGCAGACCTTTACAAAAGCAATATATAATATTGCCATTATTCACACTCTTTGATATATAAAAGATCGAAAAAAATATAAATTGATGGAAATTAATTAATTAATTCGATTTCGACATTCGGTATTTGCTGTCGCATTTCCAATTTGATAATATAAAATTCAATTCTGCCAGAGAATGATCTACTTATTACAATCTTAAATTTGTATACACTTTTAATCATTAGTTACATTTTATAGAAGAATTATTGTGTAATTAATAATAGCCCATGCAAAAATGCATTTACTTGTGAAAAGAGACAGTATATAGGAGTACGAAGGATATGTACAACCAAAAAACAATTGGATGGGAATTGTGTGGAAATGGACAGGCTGTTCTCTCAGTAGCTATACAGTGTGCATGTGATTGTATTGTAAGTATTGCATTGACAATGAGTTAATTTAATGTTGTTGGCTCCTATTTGTTGGAAGATGCTGATTTGAGTTGGTTGGTTGATTGAGACACTACTACTACATGGTGCTATATAATGCTATAATAACTACTGTAGGAGAATACGTAATACATGATACTGTACATTTAAGGACGAGAGTTAACGTTTACTACACACACTACTACTACTACCACTACATGATACGGTGGATGAGGAATGAATGGGGAAACGAGGAAGAAAGTCAGTTTATTAGTTGTTGAGGACGCAGAGAGAGGCTGTGTAATAAAGGGGGCAGTTGTTGTACGTTGTTGAGGAAAAGAAAAGAGAAAGAGAGATGTTTAAAAATAGTAAAAATGTTAGTAACGCGGAAATTTTATTTTGAAAATACATACATACCTATTATATTGTTGTATACTTAGTAGCTACTATATAATACATAATATTCTATAAATAAAAATATAGTCTATTACTACTACCACGCGTTCTTTTACATGTCATACTGTATGGTAACATTAAACTGCGTCTGTAATAATTGATAATCTATTATTATACCTGCATTACATGGTTACGCGTGCACCACCATGTGCACTGTGTACTGTACTGTATTGTAGTGTGTCGTAATAATTATGATCTATATACAATCTATGTACACTATGTTTGTACGGCTCTGTATGCACCCGTATATACACAGCCCATACGATGTATGTGTGTAAAAGAGCAAAAAGAAGGTGGTTGAGGAGGAGGCCCATAAATTACTACGACTACAAATAGTACGTGAAATGTAATTATTACTATATGATAGAGTAGTAACTGTAACAGTGGTAGTATATACATTGTAGGTGTATACAATATATTAGATGTTATGATTATGATTATTACTATAGTAGTGTATATACACACACAACAACAACTTAATGAACTACCTAACTGATTATTTGGTGAATTAATTAATTAATTAATTATAAGCGAGACAACAATTAATGAATACTAAGGATTCTACCGAAACTACTTACCTCCGTATATAGTGAATCATACAACTACTACTACTACTGATATGATACTGAGGGAGTTATACAGAGATACAACAACACTGCTATTAAGTATATAGAATATTATTATATGATGATCATGATGATGATACGTAACGTTCAAGTTTTTTATCGTATATACATATTCCCTAATTTTTGTAGTTTTTTAAGAATTTATAGTAGCTGAAAATGTAGTATCTTGTATGTGCATGTGTATGTAAGTCTGTACGCTGTGTAACTAACGACCTACCTACGCGTACATGGATATATATAAAGGCGCTCCTCATTATAAAATACCCTTTATGGAATGATATCAGAGAGAAAGCTTATAAAAATGCCGTATTTCTATTATTATTATATATAATATAAAACATCCTTCGGTTCTCTGTCGTGCGTGCACTTACTTACTGCGTCTGCCGTCAGCCAGTCAGTTAAACGAGCGAGCGAGGAACGAGAAAAAGTTAGTAGCGAAGAAGAACGTAACTATTAAAAAAAGTCAGTCAGTAATAAGAATTTTTTTTTCGGTTTTTGCGATCTACACACACACACACATACTATATATATATGTATATATATATTTAAGGAACGTATTAAGTGCGAGTTTATTACTAATTGTTATAATAATTGTAATGGAAATTGTTATCTTTTATTTTCGAGAGAATACACACATTATACATAAAAATACTTGTATGCCTATATTATTATTATCGTATGTGCATGGAATACTTTAAATGTGTTACTACTACTGTTTCGATGCATTGTTATATTATTCGTAGTGAGTTTAGAATTTGTAGTTCATTCATAAGTCTATTGTACGTGTACTTGCGGATATGGAGATAAGAGAGGAGTAGTACGTGTCAGAGAACATCTTTGCCATTTCGAAATTCCGCACAGTTGTCACAAACTGTCAAAAATTCAGCCAAGCACGTGCAGATACATATTAGCAACCTTTTTATGATTATCGTCATAAAAATCGTGCTATGTAAATATAGTTTCAACGTTATTCTTAGTATTGCTCGTGGTTAGATAGTTTTAATTTTTTTTGCCTTTTCTTTGAAAGTTTGGAGAAAACGTTTATTTGTTTTCGGTTTTGTCAGTTGAGTTTTCCTATATTTTTACACGTAAAGTTTGTCTACATAAATATATATATATATATATCTATTGTTGTTGTATGCATCAGAGATTGTTTTCTACCTAATCTTTGGAGGAGTCCGCATAAATGGGAACTTTTCACGATACATGTTGCTTTGCCTGCCTGAGAGCACGGCAGTAGATTGGAATTGAATTGCGAAGTGTCAAAGATGGCTTTCACACATGAATTCTCTTTTAAAAATGGAATGATGTACCTAGAAACCAAACCAAAAGACGTATCCACGTATAAGTATATGACTACGATTTGCGGTGA
Source organism: Plutomurus gul (assembly GCA_019776185.1). Classification (NCBI taxonomy): domain Eukaryota; kingdom Metazoa; phylum Arthropoda; class Collembola; order Entomobryomorpha; family Tomoceridae; genus Plutomurus; species Plutomurus gul. The sequence goes on along the minus strand of JABASC010001114.1, from coordinate 7,547 downwards.
CAACTTCTAATCTAATCATCTCGTCGCTAGTACCTTCAAACCGTACTGTATTAATTAATTGTTATTGTAAACCCTTTACACGGCATCTGTTAGTAGGTGGAAAACGAGTACAGTTGTTGTTGGAGACTTCAAAGTAGTAGCAAAAGGTCAATAATTATAACAATACTTTTTCTTCTCTCCCTCATCATTATCATCACTCAGATAAAAAATATTTTCACATTATTTCCTCCTTGCTAGCGAAATTTTCGTTAATTTTTCATAGAATTACGATTTTATTACTGATCAAGACTTTCTCATTCATGAATACGTACACGTACATACATCAAGTATATATCTCTCTCTATGACTTGTGTAATTCGTTAACAAGACTAACTAAGACTACTATATATACTATTGGCTTGACTCTGCAAATATCGATAGAGAATTATTTCATTAATTTTATACCAATGTTTTTGAAACAAATAATACCTCCGAAAATATGAAATTATTTAATGGGAAAAGAAACGCAATTACAATTACTTTAGTGCTACAGTAAATGTAATCTGTTATTCTTAATTGAGAAGAGGAGAAAATTTGCCTTTATGATTTCGTGGCTCCTTTAGTAAATGTGGTTGAATGGAGTTTGCATCCAAATAATAAACTATATAGTCCTGTTTAACTTGATCTTTTAGTAGCGATATATATACAAAGCAAAAAGATACGTACTGATTATAATTTTTGTCATCGAAAGACTATTCATTCTAAGTGGTCGACTGGGAAGTCTGCTAATGGATAAAAATGTACGTAAAACGTAAAAAAGTAACCTATGTGAAGTAAACCTGCTGCACTATCATGTTGTTCGTCAAATGTGTATTTTGTACAAGCGACCGAATGCGAAAGTCTAAAAACTAACTACCTATAATCCTATCTACCTACCTATCTACCTTACTATACCTATAACGTTATACATATTCTAACTAGAAAACGGAGAGAGAATATTCGCCAACACACACAACGTTACGTTTCGTAAAAACGCGTCTAACTGTATAACTACTGTAAAAAGTAAAACCACAGCACTTGTTTTATCAAACTCATATAATTAATATACATTTTAATCGTCGAGAGAGTCGTTATTGTTGTTTACTTTTATATATTCAATTCTACGTACATAAACATAAATACATACATAATTAAATACAAAATAATATATTAAAGAAGAGTGGTGGTTTCGCGGTCCCCACAAAACAGCCACACATTGTAGACTTTTCGTAGTCAGACAGGACACAGGACAGGAGTTGATGTCTAGATCAAAATCCTTTGTCAAATTCATCTCTAAATTATTATATTCTCAGACTATTCGACATAACAACCAATACTAATCTTGTATTGTATTATTATGAAGTATATTTCAACTACCTGCATAATATGTAATTCATACACAGATATATTATGATTGTGAATGCTGATGATGATGATGACATTATAGGAACACATATTCTATCCTTGAAATAATTAGTTACCTATACTCGCGTCTGCGTAATATTACGATGATATATAATTACTTAAGAAAATCATGAAACGGAAATCCGATTTGATCAAAAAGGGTGAATGCGGCGTCCGTCAAAAGAGCGTCACGTATCTCGTCTCGTGTATATCCCATCATTCGTTAGTCATAGCTGTATTGTAACTATCGTGTCGCCATCGCGTATCTATCGAAAACCATAATTTTCTTGTAAATTACATATTTCAATTCTCTATTTTCATTCAAACAGACAAACTATAAATTGTTAACGATTAAATTTAGACCTGCCTGCTTGCCTCTAAAAAATCAATCGCCCTTCAGGTCAGAAATGTCGAGAGAGAAAGTTGAGCGTGTCACGGCAATTTCTTCGGCCACCTTATGCAATACTAAAGATATTACCTTAAGCCATAAGAAGCAAAGACAAGATAAAGTGGCGGAGAGTTGAGTGGCGGGGTATTTCTGATTCTGTCCAGGGGTGGGAATTGGTATCTTTCCATAAGAAATGATGATGATCTATTGTATAATAATCAAATCAAACCAAAATTAAATATTCAATCAATAATAAGTCTATATAAAAACTACCTGTAAAAATCGATTATTGAGTGTAAATGTATAAGTAGAACAGTAACCGTTTACTTAATAGTTAGTTGTCTAGTCTTCTCAAAACAATTAGAAATGTACGTACAATAGTTAAGTATATTATATAAACGTGAATATTATAAACGGTAAGAGTCATAGGTCAAAATTATAAAGACTTTTGTAGTTTGAAAAAAACAATTACAAATAACCAAAAGAGGTAGCACAGTGAAAGAAGAATAATTGATGTTGTATGGTCGTCGGTAGTCATTCCATGTCGTGTCTGTTATATAAAATCAAACAAATTGGTGTCATTTAACTTTCAATGTCTACAAGTATATAATTAGAGAAAAAAGGCAGGGCAAAAGCAATCTGAATAACTTGTCGTGTAACATCCAATAGAATGTCTATAAATAGAAAATGAAATATTGAAATAACGCAAGTCGTGTTACGTCAAAATGTCATCAACAGTCGACGAAACCTCCCTGAAATCATTGTTTCTGATTGTGAGTATTTCGATTCATTTTAAACAACAAAGGAATTCAGTGGAAGACGTTCTAATAGCTGCGCCAACTGTTGCTCACCCTTTGACGCATACATATGACTTGTTGAACAATTAGTCGTAAAATTAAAAGGGCAATTAATGGAGATCGAAATTCTATGACGTAAAATGTATTTGCTTTGGAAATATCTCCGCTATTCTACTACCTACTGTACTCTAAAAATGTATAATCTTTAATCGATTATTTACCCTTGTCAACCGTAAAACGTAAGCGTATGAGTAATATTAAATACTTAAAATGTAGTGAAAAACAGTAAGTACACCTGACCTGACCTATTCTCTTTGTGCCGGCCAGGGTTGCATGGCAAACCAAACATTAAAAAATCCACAAACTACTTTTAAAGTAATAATTAATGTTAATTAATATACAAAAATTATAATGATAACACAATGTAGCCTAGCTGTTAGATTATTTAGTGGAGCACGGTGTTTAATCTCCATCGTGCTTGGCAGTGATTCATTCGTACCTGGTCTGACGACAGAAGATTACATGCATAACGATAAAAATATCGGAAAGATGAGTTGGCAATCTTTATAATAGCGAAATACAAAACACATACTGAGTTGAACTGTGCGGTCTTTCTTGAAAGAGAAAAGGCAATACCGTGTGTCTTTGTCTCCGCTCCCTCTTGTCTACCAATCATACAAAAGCAGACTTCTCTCGAGAGAAATGCAAAAACGAATTGTTCAAAGCAATATTCAATGTACTGTGTGACTTCTTAAGTGTTTCCTCGGAAAAGGGCGAAAGACCAACAACTTGCGTGCTTTGCTATTGTATTTAGTAGTGAGCGCACCTGAATAATACATTCAATATTAAGACCTGTTATTATTGTAATTAATAATTGTACACTATGATTAATGCATTTATGAAGACCTTTAGACATAAAATTGTCACATCTAGTTGTACAGTTAAATTAATTATTTTGGGGAGCCTCCCAAATCTAAATACAATGTATATAAAAGAAGTGCACACGAGAAGTCGGGTAGGTTGCAAAAACACTATAGACAAGCCGCTTACAGTCAGCCAGTGCCAGCCATCCAGTTGCGAATGCGATGAGACAGCGCTGACGATTTAGTACCTACTATCGTATGATGATGTTATTGATGAATATTAAGAATAATATGATGTGTGTTAGTGACAAGTTCTCTATCTAGTGAATAAATAGCATTGCAAAATCTAATTTCTCTCTCGATCGTCCAATTCAATTTTATTTCAATCATTCATCCATTCATTCAGTTTAAACATATCTACAAATAATTATTACTGACTTTGACTTGCAAGTGCAATGCATCAATGAATAGAATTGCATATATTTATCCGCTCCAATGGATGAGTGAATTCAGCAATGTCCACTAATTAAACATATTTTTCGAAAACATCGTACCCCTGCGTGAAGCATCAAAAAATTTCAACATAAAATAGTAGTCTTCAATTATTTTAAATTTCATTTACGAACTGCGGATTTAAGTAATTCATTTTGATTCCACAAATCGAACCAATTGGATTAATCAAAATAAAAATAGCATTAATTAACTCAATACATTTGATTTGGTGTCACATTAAACGTTCTATTGCTTACCAAACGTGCTTTTTCAGGGGTATAAAATATGATATAATAACCTGTTACTAGGCAACTTCGAGCCAATACACATGTGATTCGTGATCTAGCACTACGTTGCTTGGATACAGACAGTTACACCGTCTAGTAATTCAGCACTGCGTTGCATGGATACAGAACAAACTGTTTCACCGTCTAGTTTCCAGGCTTGTGAAGGTCACCCCAATGGAATCAGTTAAAAATTGCATATATATGTCTCTACTGCATTACAATCAATGCCCTTGCTGGCAAACTTGAATTGCCGCCAAATTTGAAAACATGGAAGTATTATGTCCAAACAACAATGTGGGTGTGATTCGAATTCATTTTACGATTTATTGTTCCATTTATTTAAGAGTATTAACGAGTATAAATTCCTGTTTATTATTACTCTGTGTTTGTGTGCCTATTTGGTGACACGAAGAATGCAAACAATTAAAACTTATACGATTGATTTTACGGACACCAATGATGTCGGTGACGAAGATGTGGACGTCTTAGATTGTTAGTCTACAATTTCATCATTAATTTTTTTAAATTTAGTGTATATACGCAAACTATGCAGTATATATACGTATATATATAAGTAATTGAAACAGTTTTAATGTGTATGTTGGCTCGGTGGTTCGTAAAAATCCATATCCTGGAAATTTTTATCATTTTTAATGACGAATGAAATCAAAATATTACTATGCTTACTTACAATTTAAACAGGCATTATGTGTTTTTTGCAATTATAGTGTGGAGTTCAATTAAGCAAAACCTGGATAATCACTGTAACACTATCACAAGTTTTCTTTGTCATCACATCCGAATAGGAAATTATTGTAGTACAAACAGGAATCCTTATGTTCATTTCCATCCTAGAGGAATCATGTTTAACGCCCCTTCGATACGTACATGTAATAATTCATTTTCAGTTACATTAATTTATTTTTTGAACTACATACTAATATTATTAATGGTTTGATTTTTCAGCGATTAGGGTTGAGTGTGTTATACCTATTCAATATATACAACATATATATCAGAATCGTTATGGTGGCGCATTTTTCCTCGTACTTTTAGACTCCAGGGGTGCTTCCATTGTTAATGATGTCTTTGACTTTGATTGTCCAATTGCTAAGAAAAAGATGCTTAAGTACGATATATTAAGTGGTAAGTTCCGCCTGCCTTATTTATTTTTCGTTGAATGCTTTGAAAGATACCATATTTTATTTTCAGTTATATCATTTTGACTACTGTAAAAGCGTAAACTCGTCAGCTAACTGCTTTCAACATCAAACGTAGATATTTCCTTTAGCCATTTGATGCACATTTTGACACAGTTTTAAAACCGACCAAGTGCTAATTCAATATTTAAAAACAATTTCACACTATATGTTAAAATTTTAAATTTGCGTGAATCCACAGGACTGGAAAATAAATTCATCAGTTTCACGATGGCTAATGAAGATATTAGCCATCGCGTTTCAACCCTGATGCCATATTATCGCCCAAAATTGAGGGATATTAGTGGAAAAGGTTTAACCGAATCGTTATATCGCAAAGCTAATTCATTAGATGAAATTGTCACGGTCCCAGATTCCGAATCTGATTCTTCCGATGAGATGGAAATTGAATCTATTCATGAAAAATCGTTGGATGTGATTTGTTTGGACGACTCTGATTCAACTTCTAGTCACAGCGAACCGCCTATATTAACCACGTAATTCCAAAGATAATTTGTACACAAATTTAGATCATTGTAACCCATTTTGAAAATTTATAATTATTTTTTAAAGGATGTTTTCGTACCCAGCCGGAATTAACAGCAATAAAATCTCTATCAGTGTTAAGGATCTCAGTTGTCTCGAACCAGAAACTTGGCTTAACGATAGCATCATAGACTTTTGGAGCAGATACATTTACTGGGAGCTAATAACTGCAGACAGTCGGAAGCGATCTCATATATTCTCTTCATTTTTCTATCAATCTCTCCGAAAATATTTTAAGGCTAGATCGCCGTCCTCTACTTCTGTGGAAAATGATAGTCAGTGCGACAGTGCAGTTTATTCTAAAACTGTTGCATCGTGGCTCAAAGGTGTTGACATTTTCTCCAAGGACTTCCTTTTCTTCCCAATATCACATAGGTATTTCGTTGAAAAAATTTAATTTAATTTCATATTGACATCATTAAGAATTTCTTATATCTACTGATTCACTGACAATGTTAAAAGAATCAACCGTACCTTGTTTTACAAATTTAAAAAAATGTTGTATGCAGTTCTCACTGGGTACTTGTCGTGGTCTGTTTTCCTGCACTTGTTGGCGTCAACAGTTATAAACGGAAAAGTTCAACAGTGGCCAAGAAGTCCCAGTCCAAGAGGGTTCGTTTAGTAGCATATTACGAAGATTCCGATGAAAGCCTGGAAGAGTCAAATTCTGATAACAGTTCAGAAGAGAATGAAATCCAAAATTTCAGTCCTTGTATGTTTATGATGGATTCTATGCTGCACACACCTGACATACACGTAATATTTCCGATAATTAGGAAGTTCCTTCAGTCCGAGTGGACGGTGAGAAATTAACTACTTTAGCCATCGTTTAATCGTTACAATCAATTTTTAGAGAATTTACAATATCTTGTGTGTTGACTCATAAATGAGTTTAGACGTCTGATAGTCGTGACACTTATATCCTGTATTCTCTAATTTTGTTACAGTTGAGACGGAAGACTAGTGAGCCAAAGAGTTTCACCGAAGAAGAAATTCCGGGTTATTTTCTCAAAGTCCCATTACAGTCGAACAGCTCCGATTGTGGGATATATATTCTTAAATTTATAGAGATGTTTTTCAAAAAACCCATTAAACGTTATCAGCCTCCATTTCCGAATTTAGCAGATTGGTTCTCGTACATAGAAGCAAGTAAACTGCGGTTAAAAATACTTGCTACCATTTCTGACTACATGAAGAAACACTATCCAGAAAATGTTCATTTGATGCCCACCTAATTTAATTGCCCATTTACTATTCTTCTTATGTAAAAAGGTTCAATATATAGTACATATTTATTCATTTGTTGGCAAAGTACATTGATTTCATGTCAAACAGTGTGTCAAAATTATTGTTTCGATCATTATTTTCCAATTTAAATCGCTTTTATAGTTGTACATGCTACAGATAACTAAAATTGGAAACAATTTAGTGCTCGGTTATTACAATTTGTTATCTAAAACTAGTCTAAACGCATAGTTCAATAAATTGCAGTCTCGTTGACTTTGTAACAATCAACCCTTTAATATGAGAATCACAAAGTTAAAGTGGACGGA